>PVKH010032632.1:0-12141 GCA_004027955.1 Chaetophractus vellerosus | reverse complement strand
ACTGGGGGGATTGAGGAAGAACAAAAATGTATGTGCTTATTTGGGGGAGAAAATAATATGTTCTTTCACAAAAATGACCCCTACTGATCCATTCCATGTAGGACGCTCCTTTTAACTGGCTCTACAATAGACATGGACAAGCTGTATCTCACCATGATCTCACAGCCACTCCTAGAAGATGATTATGAACAAGGCCTTGGGAATAGGAGTAAATGTGAGTGGGTGGAGAAATGAGGTTTTAGGTGACTGAGATGATCCAAGACACAGAAGTAAGGATGAGGAGCTAGATGTGCTCAAATGGAGTGGAGTTTATATTTAAGAGGGTAGAGAAATTAGACGTGCGGAGTGGCATGGAATGAGGCTGCTATAGGCACTGGAAGCTGTGAGCTTCAGGCCAGTGTCTAAAGATAATGAGGTGGAGAGTGGGTGAAAAGCAAAGTGTGTGAAAATAGGAAATATGACAAGGTCAAGTAGGAGAGAATTTTGAAAATGCTCAGAGGTGTTTATATTTTTTAACATTTTGTGGAAAATAGTATTTTTTTTTTTTTAAGGAGGTACTGGGGATTGAACCCGGGACCTTGTACATGGGAAGTAGGTGCTCAACCACTGAGCTACATCTGCTCTCCTAGTATTTTCTTAAGCATTTGTAAGTGCCAGGAATGTTCATTTATCATCTATTATACTTTTTACAATAGCTTCGCAAACTAGGTTGTGGTTTTCCCATTGTGTGGGTGCTTAATTAGGTTAATCACTAGGTAAAGGTCACCAGCTAGGAAGTAATTAAGCCAGGACTGGAACACAGGTCTTCTCTGTAGCTAGCACCATTTCAACTGTCAGCCTCTTACTAATTTTGCAAATGTGCACAGAAGGTGACTTCAGCCTTTGTGACCCAATTTCAGGTCAGCCCAAACTGTGGACATTTTATAATGCCTTCTTGGAAATTACTTCTGGCTTTCTCTCACTGGCTCAGTGGTGGAGATGAATCTCTTTATTTTCAATATCTAGGCATATGACTTGCAGTCATGGCATACTGAATACACGAAATGCTTCCTAAGAAAAAAGCCAACCAAGCCAAATTACTGATTGCCATTTGTGAAAGCAGAAAATTCATCTTTCCACCACCCCAAACCCACTATCTGCCTGCAAGATTAGAAAAAGTGCGCTTGATTAGAACTTAGAACATCTATTCAATTTTTGATGTACATACCTAATCAAAACATCAGAAATATTGTGTCTAGAAGAGAGACTTTTTCTTTAGTAAATAAAGTTCTGAAATGTCCTCCAATTTCAAAGTCAAGAGGTTTACTGCAGTGGTATGGAAAGCCTAGTTCATCATGAAAATGTGCTTTATTTTTCAACACCAAATAAATATATCTTTCCTACATATTGCTCACAATGGTCATTTCCTTCACACTGTTACGTATTATTATTCATGTCATCAGGTCCAGCAATGTGAGATTTATTTAGGGGGAGCATGTCATCAATTACAAAACATAAAGCATGCTCTGACTCAAAGGGTTCAGTGACACCTTAAATAAGTTCTGAATTCTTGGGAGAGTTACAAAGGATACACTTCTCCTGAAAACCATTAAAATTGCAAACTCAGAATTTTAAAAATTGGATGGCTGAGGCTTAACAAGGGACACATTCCTTCTCCTAGTGGCTCATTAGATGTGTTATTATTTTGACACAGAGAAGTGGATTTTCCACATCCTTTTTAGAGTATGATCCTAGAAGTATATCACCCAGATCATGGAGCATGGAAGACAAGACAGCTTGAGAGCTACTTGCAGAAAGTAGCTGATTTCATGGTATTTATGTGCTACCCACCTGCTTTGACCTGCCTGCCTCCATTCATGCCTCACTTAAGTCTACTTTCCACACGACAGCCAAAGTAATCTTCTTAAATTATAAATTGCATCATGAATTCCTTGCTTACCTCCTTGAGCGACACTCCCTGTACTCATACTGTGTCCTACAGGGCTCTGTATATTCTAGTCTCTGTCTCCTAAATAGGGGGAATTTAGTCTCTGTTTGCTAAACAGGGGAAATTTTTACCCTAACACCTTTCCTCAATTTACTCCTACCTCCTAGGATATCTTCCCAAATGCCCACTTGTCAGAATATTGCTCAAACATAAAGGTCCATCACAAAACCTACCTCTCCCACGAAGCTTTCCCTGATTGCTCCCGTGGTAAATAACCTCACCTTCTATTACTTTCAAGGTCTTTGTGTGTATACCTTTAGTGCTCTGTACAGTGTCCTGGGAATAAGAGACATGAGACTGTAGGGTATAGGTGGGGGGGGGCTTAGGAGAGAAAAAACTTGTTGGTAAATACAGAAGTTCCTTTGCCCCTTTACCTCTCAGCTCTCTTACTTCTGCCCTTGACCATGATCACACAAAGTGCTGATAGGAGTTTCTTCAGAGAAACCCATTAAAATGTTTCTCTTTAAAACTTTTCTGTGGGGCTACATTTATAATCCTAAAAATATAGAGAATTATGTGCATATTTCTTCTTGAAAGATGTTTTTTTACCCAGTCTTCCCAGCTACTTAATAATAAGGCATCATGGCATTTTAAAACAGACCCAGATCCTAAAATAATCGCGTCTTTTTTTATTCTCAAGATTCCAAACATATTCTGACTTTCAGCAGCCTTGTGTTAGGCTGCCTCATTCCCTGTTGAAAGCAAATCAACAACATTGTCTGTCCAACTGAATGTTATAGAGGTCGAAACAAGGGACTCTTCCTCCTGGATCTCTGCTCCAACTCCACCAAACACCACTTGGGCCCTATCATCGGCCCACCACCCAGGTCAGGACGATGCCTGGCAGGTAGTGAGAAAGCAACAAAGGAACCACTAAATGGAAGGATATGCTGCAAGGCCACCAGGTAGAGTTTGCTGGAGTATCTGACTCTTACTCCTCTTTTGCTCTCTCCACAGTCTAAAAGTTGCTAGTAACATCTCTAGACCCTCTTCTGACATGCTTATATGAGGGGGGGGGGGTGTTAATGGAATAATCTAGGAATCCTCAACTCTTATTAGCTTTTTGAACAATGAACCCATAATTCTCATGAGCATGACAGTGTGCTGGGTTCAAATATAATCAGTATACAGGACATATCCCCACAGGGCTTGTGTGGAGGTGGGGCACGTTGGGAAGCATGTGGCTCTGCTTTGGTTTGCATGGGTTCAAATACAAGTCCCAACGCTTAGCAGTTGTGTGACTTGAGGGAATTTCTTAGCCTTAGCCCTTTAATACTGGGTCTTTTCTGAGTGGGATTTATAAGACTCTCTCCTTCAAAATGCTCTTGTGAAAAATTAAATGAGAAAAAGCAGAGAAAGTTCTCTGCACTGTGCCACAAATGCTTAAATGATGAACACACAACCCAGCATTTGGCACAGGCTCCCAGGCACCTGATCTCACAGTTAATTCTTTGGACTTGCTGTGGGGGGCAGCGGGGAGGGGTAGGGTTGGGGGTGGGATGGCTGGTTCATAATTTTAAAAACACAATCCACAGGGGGGTTTGTTTTCTAAAGGACTCTTCAGGACATACCGTGTTACATAGACTAACATTTAAAGCACATCTTTTCAACTAATTGAATGTAAAGTTACATAAATCTTCTAATACCGGATTTACTTTTACGCAAGTGGGACATTAAAACTTCTGTCTCTGACTAAAATGGAAAGTTTCATGAAATCTATGCAAAAGGAATGTTCTGCTCAAACTCAGGTTATATTATTACATGATTAATCTTGATGCATTTTTGAAAGATTTAACATATTTTAATCAAGCACAACGAGTTACAAACGGAATCCAAAAGGGATATTCAAATGACTATTTCTCTTTTTTTCCCAACTACATCCATCTTAATTATAATTCGGAATTTTTCAGTATAACTGAATACAATTTTATTTCCTTATTCTGATTTTCAGGGTTCTCCCCCAGTAGAAACTACAATCAGGCAATGACAAGTTACAGACTTTGAAATATCTTAACTCAGTGAGGATGAAGAGTGAACAAATATCATTTTGCCAATTCTTCTGTTGGGAGAGGCTAATTGCTTGCTTCTCCATATACCTAATTGTGTACTTAGAAAATATCAATGCACAAGGAAGAGCAATGCTATTTGTCTCATACAAATGGATCATATAAAATGGCCAAGGGCTGTTAAGTGCTAGAAATGTGTCTCAAAAGGCTCTCCATGTCTGCATCATTTTGGGGTAGTTTGGAAGTTCAACCCTTTTAGTGAGAAGTATTGAAAGATAAATCTAGTTCTCAACCCTTGATTTACTACTCACTCTTGAGGTTTTTTTATTGGAGAACATGTCTGCTGATCTCACTAGTGCCTGAATGAATATCTCTGGCCTTCCTTAGCAATATATTAATTCTGTTAAAATGAAAGATACAATTGCCCTCTACCCAATTCCAAAAAATAAAAAATAAAAAAATTAATATACCACCCTTTGTAGCAGATAGAATATGTTAAAAGGATTTACTATGGGGATTAAAAAGAGATAAGGTCTGCCATTCCATTTGAAAATTCCTTTTGGAAGATAATAGAAATATTAGATACATTATTCAACTGTGACTAGCCAGACATTATTAATAGGAAGAATCTGATTTCTAAATATGCTGAAAGTCTGACAACATGCAGAAGAAAAGAGAAGCTCCTTTATTCATTTGGTTACGATATCCTATTAGTCCATTCTCTACATTAATTAGAACAATTGAGATCTTCTTTGTCTGTCCTGGAAGATGGGAAATTTCACCAGAAACTTTTTTTATTGTGAAACTACTACCAGAAGCCATTAGGTGGCAATACTCAAGATTGACTGGAGACATAAAAGATCAGTTTGGAGACTGGTCAAAATAGAGAAATAGCATGGCATCTGGAAGAATGTAAAGGAAATTCAATTTTAGAGATTTTCCAGAGAAGTATGTTTAAGTCGTGATTGAATTTTCAGAATTAAATAATATGCAAGCTTCCAATTTGAGGACTAAAAGTCTGTTTTAAGTTCAGAGTGTCTATCACAAATTTCACTGCAATCTTGTCATAATCATCTTTACAGAAGGGCTGAATTCTTTCCAAACTGATATGTTGTAACCTCATCTACAGGTATTTGTTAGTATAGTAGTACCCAAACGATCTAACTTTGAAGTTACTAAACCTATAAAATTGTGCAGCACAAAATGTAAACCATAATGTAAACTATAGAGCATGGTAAGTAGCAGTGCTTCAATGTGTTCATCAATTGTAATAAATGTACCCCACACACACAGTTACTTCAGGCTTTTCTAACTGGGCTCCACAGATCAAGTTCATTCAAACCATAATGCAAATTGCTCTAAGCAGATATAGTTTCCTGAGGAGATGGCTTGTGCCTTTAGTCATGTTAATAATATAGCTCCCAAAATGTGTTCAGGCTGGCACAGGCACAGATGAGAGAATCCAAGGCAGACCTGAGGAGCTATTGGTGAAGCATTCGCTACTGAAAATAAAAGATTCAATGAAACTGTCATTTAATATGGACGTTTTGAATGATTGCTTGATGGTAGCGAAGCTTGTCAAATAACGCCTTCCACGTGGTGGTTCTTTATGAAGTCATTACCCAGTCTCTTTTTAAAATATATTTCCTAACATTCACCACTACTTAACTGACCACATAATTTGCTTATATATTTTCTTTATGTTTGTCTTCACCCACTAGAATTTAAGCACCATAAGGAAAGGGATTTTAATATTAAGCACTGATATTTCCACACTGCCTAGAATAATGCCTTTCACATAGAAGGTGTGTCACAAACATTTCTTGAGTAAATGAATTAAACAATGAAAATATTTGAATGAAGTTATGTGTATTGCTCAAACCTATATTGATCTGTACCTTAACATATTACCATCAAATTCCCTTTCCTTTCTAAAAATGTATATTCTACATAGATTTATCTGAATATTGCTTTTCTAAAGTCTCCTTGGATAATCTTGGATAATTTACATTTAGTAATAAATAAGTAGATTTTGTAGAGGTACCTGGTTTACATTAGAATGTAATTCTAAACTTGAATGAATTATTTTCAATTTAAAATAAAAGCTTGGGAGGGGATGAAGTATATGGGAATCCTTTATACTTTTAATGTAACTTTTCTGTAATCTAAAACTTCTTTAAAATATAAAGTTTATTATATTAAGGGCAGAAAAAAGCTTGGTTCTAGTTCTCTTAAGCAGCATTGAAGTCATATGTCATTATTATATAGCTTCTCTCATTTCCTCACAAAACAAAGAAGGGTATATGATACTAAAATGAGAATATTTTATTGACTTCAGGTTTCAGGAAGAAAGAAAAGCCAAAGTAACTTGATTATTTGCAATAAGACTGGCTAGAAGTGGGGAAGGTAAGTCAAAGGTTAGAATAATCTCCAAAATATTTTCTGTAGCTTGTAAGATTTTCCCTGGTAATCACTCTTCAGTACCAGGGTTTCTGACATCCCAGGAGATCATGCCACTTGAATCAAGATATATTTTTTAATGGTAACTACCTGGATTTTCCTTCCTGTCTAAAGTAGGGTTACACTCTTTCTACCCACTTATTGGACGAGAAATGTTATATTTCTTTTTCTTAAAAATTTTTACACTGAAAAAATAAAGGTGCCATTAACTTATGCCAGATATTAATTTAAGCAGATTTTACAGGAATGTCAAGTGAATTAAAAGCAAAATTCTGGAGATGTATTCTGATCCAGATAATATTCTTACCCTTAGAGGAAAATATAGTGACTGTGATTTAAGTTCTAATATCTCTTTTAGCCTGTGACTTGAGTGAGAAAACTTAGGGAAAAAAGAGGAAAATTATGAAAATTATACAGCATATACTTAGAGAAAAATAAATTAAAATTTAAAAGAGGAAAATGTTGGGAGTCTGTGGATATATATATATAACAGAGACATGGAAACAGTGACTATGTCAGCTTACTTAATCAAGAATATGAAAGGGATAAAGATAAGATAAAATAGAGTGAGTATTTAAAAATTATGGAGTTCTTCCATGGTTCTTAATGATAATTATGTCTTATATCTCAAAATGGATTCATGTGCCTTGCGGTAGAGTTATATTTTAAATAATATGTTCTTTGGGCATCCAAGTTTGCTGGTGAACACCTTTAAGAAAGAAAGGGGAGAAAGCTAACTACAGCACCAGAACCTAAACAGCACCTGCTGTTAGCTGATAAACTACCTCTGCTGATACTGCATGTTTTCAGGAAGGAATGCATAGCACAACCTCTAGGTAGCAAACCACCATCAGAAGAGAGAGTAGAATGGAAATAGCCAATGTTATCATTGCTAACCCAAATGTTTCAGAATTTGAAAAATCTCTATACACACTTGTGTATTTATATTTGGCTTTTTACCTATTAAAAGAATATGTGCCTGCACGATTTTATCATTTAAGAGGCTGGAGAAGAAATGCTAATAAAGTTTTACCATATATCCTAAGGTCTGATCAATTATAAACAGGACCATACTTCTTTGCAATTCCTCTCCTTAAATCTGGCTGACTGTGAGTTTCTTAATCACTGCAGCAGAAGCAAAGTTACAGAATTCTGAGCTTGGGCCTCAAGAAGTTTTGAATACCTCCACTCTCATCCACAGAAATCTTGATCAAGCTGGACTTGTGGAAGATTGATAAACTGTGGCCATTAATAAACTGCTCCAACTGAGCCCTCTTAGGTAAGTCAGTCCCTAGCCAACTGGGCCCTGACCACAGACACATGATCTAGCCCAGCTGAGCCCAGCTCAAACTGCCATAGAACTGTGAGCTAAATGAATGGCTGCTCTTTGATGCCACTGAGTTTTGGGGCAATTTGCAACACAGCAAAAACTAAATGAGAATTTAGGTAAGTTGGAAAACTAAAAAAACCTAAAACTAAAAAAAAATCTGTTTAATAAACAAATGAAACAAATGAAATAGAATATTTTTCTTTGAGTTGGGAGAAGCAGCCAACCTAAAAATGAACAACAAAAAAAGGCATAATAAGTACAAAAGGCTGAAAAATTCATATATAGTTTGCTTTTAATGTAAAATCAAACAACAAAGACAATGTTTTTACCAACAAAGTAGCTTCCTCTATTATGGCATATATACTTGAATGCCTCTGTAAATTCCTTTTCCCATAGAGACAGTGATGGCAAAGATTAAATCTAGTTTTATTTACTATGTAATTGTTATAAATATAATAATCCATCCAATATAGTACCTGTCTTCTCAGGAGAACTGAAATACATGACCAGTTTATTAGATCCAGAGACTTCCTTCTCCTTATGACAAATTTGGGCAGAGCAGAAAACTCTGTTTCCCTAGTGGCTTAGAATTGCTAAGGAAAGAAAGATTGAGGCCTTATTTGTGTAAAGAAAAGAAAGGGAAAAAAAAGGATACAAAACTGATGTTTCTTCTTGTTGGTGATAAAGAAGGCCCTTTGATGCCAATCTATATTAAAAAAAGAAGTCTACCTTTATTTCAAATTTTCTGAAGCTCTTTGTGTTGTTAAAAGGTTTGTTTATTTTAAAAGTCACCTTACTAGCCCTTTTAGAATATGTGGACAGATGTAGAGCCTAAGGTGGGTTTGGGAGTTTCAATTTAAATTGTGTTCCTGATAAAGAAAAGGAAAAGTTTGAATTGATGGCTATAACTCAGAAGAGCGAATGTTTCCTTGGAATATGGTGATAAGCACAGCCAAGGAGAAAAGCAGCCAGTGGGGAATTCCCCATAGTAGTGATGGCTTCAGGGAATAAAAATGCCCAATAGTCATTAAGATTATTTTTTCTTTTATGCTGTTTGGTCATTATCCCTCTCTCATGCCAAATCTTCATTCGACATCTTGTTACATTAGCCCCACTTTAGTGATGGTTTGAAGGGCCAAGGGAGAAAAGGGACTGTTCATTCTTGGGGAAGAGTGGTAGGCAGGTGGACAGCAAGTGAGATGCTGGTGGTGAGATCTAAGAATTGAACTGTGAACTAGAATTTGAAGCCAGAGATGATGGAAGAATGGGAACAATTCCTTGTGAAGCCCTAGGAATACTAGAGGGTCTGGTGATGGATGGCATTTCACCCAGCAAATATGATTCGAATTTCGGCCACCTTGTTTAAGTATTATAGAAAAGAGTGATTCCATTTGCAAATGTTCTGCAAATTGCTGCAAAAGCCAGAGGGCCCTGACATGGAAGAGGTGGCCCTCCACTGTGTTTGTTCACTAGGTAAGGCAGAATAGGCAGACACACCAAACTAGGCTAGGAAGGAAAAGAGGATTTATTCCCTGGTGGGGAGACCAGAGATGTACAATCTCAAATAAAAATTTCTAGAACTGCAGATATTCTAATATTTTATACCATCAGGATGCTAATGAGTAAGGGGTGGAGCTAGACACAGGTTCTTCCATTAATAAACATTAAAGGGTTGAACAGGGTAGGGTGCTTACGATCATTATCAGAGTTCAAGGTTCTGGGACAGGCAAGTAGAGAACAGAGGTCAGTCACAAGGTTTTTCATTTGGATATTACACAGAGGAGGCTGGAGTGGTTACCATCACAATGGCAAGTATACACAAGGGTGAGCCTTTGAAATGGCCATGAACAAAGGTAAGTTGAGTCTAGAATTACCACCACAATAGTATGTATACACAAGGGTGAGGCTAGTTTTGAGTAGCCATAAACAGGGCTGAGACTGTTTAGAAAGACCATCACAATAGCAGGTCTAGGCTAAATCCAGCCAGTTTCAGCAATGTCAGCTATTATCCTTTTGTTATTTTATAATATAAAGGCGACTATACAATGATTTTGTAATCATAATTATTTGTTAATTCTTAACTTTCAGTTATAGTTTCAGGCTTCATTTTCACTTCAAAACAAATTGGGTACTTTTTTTGTTTATCAACTAAGCAACTAAAATTATTTTAATGTTAGGTTGTGGAGGACAGGATGACATCAATCAAATTCTGGTGTTTGCAGAAACCAAAGTAGGCTGGATTCAAATTGCTAGAGTTTAATATATACTGAGAGCTGCTGCTTGAAAAGAATTGGGGATGTCAGTGACTGTGACATGACAAGTTGAGGGCACAATGATAGGCTTAAAATCAGGAAGGGCTAAAAAAAAAAAAATAGAGTCATGCAGGCAGGCTACATAAACCAGGGCTGGTGTTCACAGAATATGCACTTGTCCACAATCTCTCCCATCTTTCAGAGACAAGAGATTGTGTGTCTCACAAGAAAGAAAACATACTGAGCAATTTTACAGATCAAAGTTTGACAAAGTAAAATTAATATGAACCCTGCAAAGTTTCTTTTTTAATGAAAACGCTCTTAAAACCAAAATGAAGCAAATTGTGGGAACTAAAATAATAACAAAATAGAACTATAATCGAAAAAATAATAACAAAATATAAATGAAGGGGAAGAAATAATAAGCATAATATATAACTGCCTTCCCTTCATGGGTTTGGTGGCATTAGGACTCCAGGTTTTTCCCCTCTTGGCTTCTTATTGTGTAAAATTCTCTGAGTTCATTTTCAGCAAAGCAAGCAATATCTTTGCCCTAATTATCACCAGGAATGGATGCAGAGCTGTTTTTGAAGTTGAAAGAAAAAGCTGGAATGTTAGAATGTGGCTAATAACAAAAATCTTCCTCTCCTCCCAACAGTACTCGAACATCTCTCTAATATTTCTGTTCCTTATTCTCTGGAGCCAATTGAAATGGGATACTAAGACAAAACTATACCTGGCTTTTCATTTTTGCTTTTATTCATTGACAAATGGAGGGTTATGAAGTCAGAAATATAAGGCCATTTCTTTCTAAGATTTCATTAAAGATAAGATATTAGAGAGATTGAAGGCTATTGTGCTTGTTTACTACATCATGTACTTCCACCCATCAGAAATGAATGACCAGAAAGCAAGCAGAAAAACTCAGCCCTTATAACCACAGTCACAGTCATTTGGGTATTTGTGATCGCTCTTTGAGTCCAAATGATTACTGTTAAACTTTTTCAAAGTGGGAAGATTAAGAGATTTTTCTTTGGGGCTATATAACTGCAATACCATAAATACTCCTCAAACATTAGCTTAAATCAGGTTAAGCTTATGAGGAGGAAGTCCAGGAAGTTCAGAGTTTAGAAATGGTAAGAACAATATGTTGTTTTTGTCATCATTCAAGAGGTGTTGCAAGTTGAAAATGAGATAAATTGTGGGCACAGAAAAGACTTCTCATCTGTCATTCAAAGTGAAAAGAAATGACTTGAAATGAGGAAGACATTTTTTTTCCTGCATAGTAACTAAAGGCTGTACCAAAATATCTACATTTCTCCAGACATAGCAGTAATCCCAATGTCCAGTCAGGTTGAGGGAGAAGATAGATGCCTTTCTGTTAGTCCCTCCTGAGACCCCACAAAAATAAAAGTTAGAAGAACAAAAGGGGATAGTGAACTTTAACAGTAAAGTGAAAACTATGCTGTCAGCAAAATCAAGAGATTTCTACAGATTCGTATAACGCAAGGAGTGGATTGATGGATGAAATAAGCAAAAGAAGGCACAGCTTAAAATATGCTTCAGAGAGATATAAAAGGATATAGAGATAGGGAGAGTCATTCTGGACAGGATCTGGAAGGATATTAGAAGACAGAATGCATAGAAAACACACATGTTGGCACCCCCATATGCCACTGCATTATGGGGGCTTCTAAGCTGGTGCCCAGCACTTTCCAGATCCTGGTATTTATGCCCTTGTGTAGCTCCCTCCCTTTGAGCATGGGCAAGACTTACAACAGCTAAAATGGGATATCACTACTGGGATTATGTTATAAAGAGACTGTGGCCTCCATCTCTCGCTCTCTCTTAGATCATTTGCCTTGGGGGTAACCAGCTGCCATGTCATGAGACAGCCTGAGGACAGGCCTACATGGTGGGAACAAGGCTTGCCCAAAACCAGGTAAATGAGCTGGGAAGTGGGTTCTCACCCCACAGCTGAGTCCTCAGGCGAGAGTCCAGGCCTGGTCAACACCTTGATGGCAGCCTCATGAGACAGCTTGAGCTGGAGGCACCTAGCAAAGCTGCATCCAGATTCCTGGCTCACAGAAACAGTGAGATAATATG
>PVKH010032631.1:0-12136 GCA_004027955.1 Chaetophractus vellerosus | reverse complement strand
AAATAAAGCACACTTAGGCACAGATAAAGAGGTAACATTTTTAAGAGTGCATAAGTTATAAGGAAAGTGCTGTAGTTATTTGAGTGGGCATAAGTGCTACTTTCTATGAAAATTGATATATGGCTATATGATAATACATTTAGATTCCTCACAAATATTCTGTGAAATAATTCACCTCATCCACCATTTATTTCATTCTTGATAAGTACCAGGTACAAGGACAGGGCTACAAAAATAAGGCTCAGTCTCTGTTTAAAGAGAAATTCACACAATTGCACAGCCAATTTAATAATATGATGCACTGTTAATTAAAATGACTGAAGTGTTTCTGATTTTACAGTTAGAACATTCCTTTTGATACCCCAATTCTAAGACTTCATGACAACAAATTTCATTTCATGAAGATAATGCGTCATTCAGTTATTGCAGACAGGGTGGCTAGAACCTTACTTCATGAAAATTAAAACTTGGTCAGGATAAAGAATTGTTAGGTCAACAAGATGCAATTAGGTATCACTGGCAGTTTTTTATGCAAAGAAACTTTACCAGAAGCTTGGAGGAAATAATAATGTCCTCAATAAACATTTAAAATCTTGGCTTCTGAGATTAGTCATACTGAGAGCACATTGACATGGGCAGTTGAAATTGTTGACCCAGAGAATTTTGCCAAAATGGTGTGCTGCTTCACTAACATTGGTTGATTTAATATACAGCATATTATAACATTCAAGCCTTTTCTTTTTTTTTCCGATTTTTAATCATTTTTTTTAAGATACATCGATTTACATAAATGTTACACAGAAATTTTAGGAGTGCCCATATGCCCCACCTCCCACACCTCCTACAACCTCCCACATATACATCCTTCATCAGTGTGACACAACACCTGTAATAGATGTATACATTTTGGGGCTTTGCCACCATGCATGGACCACAGTTCAGACTGTAGACCACCCTCTCTCCCACACAGTTCTGCATGATACATGATGATATAAAACGGCCTATATCCTCCATTGCAACATCACCCAAGACAATTCCCAAGTCCCAAAAAAGCCCCTGTATTACAACTGCCCTTCCCTCTCCCTGCCCCCAAAGCGTCCAGTGGCCCCTTGCTTCACATGATTTTGTAATTTCTTCCATTGTGTGAATCACAAGTCTATAACAGGACACCAACAAGTCCACTCTAGTCCATAGCTCTTCCCCCAATCCCGAGGAGTCTAGGATGGTGATGTCCCCTCCACCACCAAATGAGAGGGGGCTTATATCCCGTGGATACGATGGAAGAGATTATCCTGCCTGCAGCTGCAGTCTCTCTCCATTCCCCAGGATAGCCATCGTCCATCATCATCTCCCCATTAGGTGCCCTGGGTGAGTCCATTGAGTTGTAGAGCAGGATTTTCAGGTCCACAGAGCCTCTGGACTCAGTTGGCACATGGACAGCCCATAGTCTCTGGTCTCTGGAAATACACCTAAAACTCTGGCATCAAATATAGGTTTGAGTAGAAGAGACAGATGGACCATGTGCAGTGAAGATATATTTCAGTCAGACTCTGTAAGTCTCAGGAGCAAGGGTTCCAAATTAGGACCCACTGGTAAGGCACCAAACTCTGGGGCTCTCTGCCCTGATATAGGACCTGGATATCTCCAAAGCCCTCAGGAGTCCCTCTGTTTGGGGTGATATCCATATTGGAAGCCTAGGAGGTCCTACTGGGATCTGCCTAAGTGTTACCTCTGGGTTGACCTCCCGACTCACTTTGAAGTCTTTTAGCCCTATAAACTCATTTGTCTGTACCATTTCCCCCTTTTATTTGAAGTCTTTTTCCAGTCGTACTGCCCATTGGCATTTGTTAGTAATCCCTCTATCCAAACACTGAAACAAGTATTTGCCTAATTCATACTAGTTCTCCTTAACAATGCACCAAAACAAAACCCAAATAATCCCAGATAAAAACAATTTTTTCAAATTCTTACATTCAGATCATCCATTGGTGGTTCATGAATTCTTTTGGAAAATTTAAATCATTTGTAGCCTCTGTTTTCAACTTTTAACTCCAGAGTTTGAGTCTTAATGAGAAATGTAATAAAAATATATGAAATAGTATAGTGTATGTTAAAATACAGACTTAATATTTTATTTTAATGCTAGAAATGCTATTTCCCTACTTTCTTGTACAAGGACATGGCAGTTATCTCTGAAACAAAACTCAGAAGCATATGGACACCTTTTTATATTAAAAATAAATGTGATTGGTATGCAATCTTCTGTAAAGTACAGAGAAGAGATCATATTTAATCATAATAGAATAACTGTTGTGAAATGTATAGAGAATTTCAAACTGGTAAAAGAAGCCAAATAATGCATTCACAAAAAATAGTGATTTGCTCATTCCTTTTTTGCCAAAGCATTGACTATAATAGCAGTGAATTCTAATTTCATACTACTTTTAATTTGTTCATCCAGAAATTATTTTAGGAAAAAAAAAAGGATATTTACAACAGTATGATATATATCTATGATTCAAAGATTGAAAATATATATCTGGTATATATTTACATATTACTCTAAGAGTACATTTTATTCTATTACATAATACAAAATGACTCATGACTCCTAGGTTCTATTAATTACACTGAATTTTTAATGTTGCTATAAAGCCTGTGTTTTTATGGCACATTAATTTATTCATGACTAGCATATCCCTTTCACTTTATCCTAACCCACAGCTTTAAAATCATACTTAGTATTCTTATTGCATCCATTCTTGTGGCAGTTTGAAATTATTTTATGAACACCTCAAAAAGAAAAATAATGTTTGTAAACGAATCTATTCCTCTGGGTGTGATACCCTTTGATTGTATTAAATTCAGTTGAAGGGCCTTTGATTAGATTACTTGATAAGATGGCTTTAGGGCTTTGGATTGGACTACACCAGTGAGGCATGACTCAGGTTGAGTCTCTGGCCCCTTGCTGGGTGTGATATAAACAGTGACACAGAGACAGACTCACTCAGACAGACACAGGAAAAGGAAGTCACCGCGATTGATCCTGCCATGGAAAAGAGAGGACTACAGGATTGCGTAAGCATGAAGCCCCAAGAGTCAGGGCTCAAGAGGAGATGGTGAGCCTGGAGGGGAAGGCTGAAACCTGGGCAGAGATCAGAGACCATCTTGCTTTACCACGTGGCAACACGCTAGCATCAACAGTAGCTGATGCTGGTGAGAAAACAACTCTGCTGGTGCCTTGGTTTGGACTTTTCACTTTTATCCCAAATAAATTCCCTATATAAAAGCTATTGCATTTCTGGTACTTTGCATCAGCATCCCTTTGGCAAATTAAAACAATGCCCAAATGTGTAACTGCTCATAATTTGACTACCTACATAAAGTAGATCTGACAAAGCAGGAATTATTCTGCAGGTGACAAGTACCAAGACCAATGACAGGCCTACAAAGTAAGACAAAGAGGATGACAGTAGTCCAGCACTAGGATGCCGTAGCCTATAGGAGAGGTCAGATAACAGGTCAAGAAGCCGACTTTCTATCTAGAGCCAGCTTTCTTAGACTTTTCCATACCTACATGATGAAAATAGCATAGCTTTCTTATGCCTGGGTGCAATAGAAAAATCAAATGAAATACTAAAACTTTTAGAAGTAATAGACTAGAGCACGGTCATTATTGTCTTTCATTTGTGTTTTGTGACCCATCTGGTGGTCACATGGCAGCAGCATGAGCACTGGGCAAGCAAATTTTATTTGTTGGCTCTTAAGAAGAAACATCTGGGTTGCTGTTCCAGAAGTATCACTTCATGAATAAAATTAGGGTATTTAAGAGTTTTCTGTCATTCTCCAAGGTGATAAATAGACACTGGAGTGGACGACCATTTGCTTTATCTATTGAATAATTCTCATAATGATGAGTATGTCTATTTGCTTTCTGTACACCAATATAGTTAACCTTTGGGTCACTGTTAGTGTTGCCATGTGTCTTACTTTGCATAGACTGCCATAACAAAGTATCACAGACTGCAAGGCTTAAAACAACAGAAATTTATCGTCTCATAGTTCTGGAGGCTGGAAGTCCAAAAATCAAAATGTCGGCAGGGCCGTGATTCCTCTGAAGCCTGTAGGGCCCTGGGCGGACTTGCCATCCCTGGTGTTCTGCAACATAACTCAATTTCTGTCTCACTTAAATGGTTTTCTTTCTCTGCCCATGTCCAAATTCTTCTACTTATAACAGCACCATTCATTAGAGTTGGGGTCTACTCAATCCAGTTTGGTCTAATCTTAACTAGTTACATCTTCAAAGGTCTTATTTCCAAATAGGACCACATTCATGGGACTGGGGGTTAGAACATGACTACATCTTTTTTGGGGAAACACGTATTCAGTCCATAACACCCTCCTATCCTACAAGACATTAGCTAGTTACTAATTGGAGGTATCTCTTTCAAAATTTAAATCCTTAGTCAAGTCCAACCTCAATAGGGCAAAAGTCAAACTTTTCTCATGAAACAAAAGATGGGAGTCATAATTTTCTCAAAAGCCCTCGACACTCCTCTTCTCAATTTTGAACTGGCAGAAACTGAATTAAATATTTTGAAACTCTGGAGTCTAGTGGAACACTGTGCAGCATCCGTAGAGGAGCAAGCAGGAGAGGCTGCTTCATGGCAGCGAACACCAGTGGGCTTTACCCTCTTTGCAGGAGCTACCATCCCCCTTTGCCCAACCTCAAGGCAGGCAGCAGCGGGGACTGGAGTTTGGACTCCTGGAGCAGGGTGCTGGTGCCAGCGTAGGTTGTAAATTTTCCAAATTCCAGGTGTGTGTTCTGACCCCAGATCTCTACTTTTGATCCTCGACTTCATATCACCAGGGACCTACTCTGAGGGCAGCCGTTGCTCCAGTCCCTCTGGGGCAGAAATGAGGAATCTCAAAGACAGTTAACATTCACAAAACTAAGGAAAACAGTTATAGGGCTACATTAACTGAGCAAGCGCCAAAGCAGGAAAATGCAGCTTTAAAAGATTGGGAATAAACAATAGACTAAAGTAGACTTATTATTATTCGATTATAAACTTATTATTATTCTAGCAATGGAAGAACTCTTATCATTGATATAAATGCAGTGGCCACCAGAGGCTCTGAGGGATGGGAAAGGGAAGAATAGGTGTAATACAGGAGCTTTTTCAGGACATTGGAATTGTCCTGCCTGACATTGCAGTGATGGATACAGGCCATTGTATATGTTGTCATAACCTACAAAATTGTGTGGGACAGATTGTAAACTATAATGGTTAGTAGCCATGCTGCAATATGTGTTCAATTGTATCAAATGTACCACACTAATGAGGGATTTTGTTGAAGTGGGAAAGTGTGAGAAGGGGAAAGAGTGGGGCATATGGGAATCCCCTATATTTTTTATGTAACATTTATGTAATCTAAAGCTTCTTTAAAAATAAATAATATTGATTTTAAAAAAAGAGAGCACCCAGAAAGGGAGTAGGGGAGGGTTAATCCAATTCCCATAAACTGTAAATGGGGAGTTCCTCAGGATTCTAGCAAGCACAAGCCTGGGAAAAGAAGCTGGCTTCATGGTTCCAGCTCAGCTCAGGCTCAGATAAGACAGAGAAGATACTGAGCTTCCATTTGCCTTGGGCTGATCTTCTAGATAAGATGGTTAAGGTCAGAAAGAGACCACCAGTCAACGCATTTTCCAAACCATCAATTTCTGGTTTCGGTGTGCCCAGAAGTTCAGTTATCAGTTTATCCCTTTCCTTTTACATTTTACTATAAGCTGCAAGGAGAAACTAGGCTGCACTTTCCACATTAAGCTTGGAAATCTGCTCAGCTAAATATTCAAGTTCATCACTCTCAAATTTCACCTTCCATCTGATATCAGAACTCAATGGTGCCAAGTTCTTTGCCACTTTAAAACAAGGATCACCTTTCCCCCAGTTTCCAATAACACATTCATCATTTTCTTCTAAAGCCTAATCAAAAGTACTTTTTTTAAAAAAAAAAGGCATCTATATTTCTACCAATAATCTCTTCAAAATATTCTAGGCATTTTCTATAAAGCACATCACAGTACTTCCAGCCTATATCCATTACCCAATTCTAAAGCCATTTCCACAACATTTTTGGTATGTGCAATAGTAACACCCTACTCTCCTGACACCAACGTATGTTTTAGTTTAGCTCAAAGTAAATACCCTGAAATGGGTTGGAGTAAACAATGGGACTTTATTCATTCAGGTTATTGAGGCCAGGAAAATGTCCAAATCAAGGAATTATCAAGGCAGTGCTTTCTTCCCAAAATCTGAGTGCCAACAATCCTTGGCTCCTCTGCCACATGGCAAGGCACATGGCAGGATCTGCTGGTCTCTCCCTTCTCTTATGGGCTTTGTTGGTTTTAGGTTCTTGCTTCTGTGGCTTTCTCTCTGCCTGAAATTCATTCTCTTAGAAAGGACTTCAGTAATAAGATTAAGACCCATCCTGAGGTGGGGCATACCTTAACTAACCTCATCAAAAGGTCCTACTTACAATCGGTTTACACATGTAAGAATTGATTAGATTTAGAATATGTTTTTCTGGGGATACATACAGTTTCAAACCACCATGCAAAGAACCAGGAAATGATAGCCCAACCAAAGCAACAAGACAAAGATCCAGAAACCATCAGTGAACAGGACCAGATTTTGGACTTACTGGACAGAGACTTAAAAAATGATCCCCTATATGTTCAAGGGGATAAAGGAAAACACAGAAAAACAGCCAAAGGATATGAGGAAAACAATGAATGAACAATATGGGAATCTCTCTAGAGAAATACTGGACTTGAAGAACACAACAACTGAAATGAATAATTCCCTAATGGTTTCAACAGAAGACTGGAGGTGACAGAAGAAAGAATCAGATCTTGAAGACAAGATAACTGAAATGATTCAGGCTGAGGGACAGAAAGAAACAAGAATAAAAATGAACAGTGCCCAAGAGACCTGCGGGACACCATCAAGCAAAGCATTATATGCATTAATGGAGTCCCAGAAGAAGAAGAAAAAGAGTAAAAGGAAGAAGGAACAGTCAAAGAAATAAGGACAGAAAAGCACCAATTTAACTAAAGACATGAATATGCATATTCATGAAGCCCAATGAACCCCAAATGGGATAAACTCAAGGGAACCATACCCAGGCAAGGCTTTCTTCCAGAAACAGGGAGAGATTAAGACATTCCTAGATAAACAAAAAGTAAGGGCAATCATTGCCATGGAGCCTACACTATAAGCAATGATAAAGAATGAATCATATTCAGTATCAAGGACACGAGACTTGAATCAAGGCAGCACGCTGAAATAAAGACTTCCAGTAAAGGTAACAATATGGGTAATTATAAGTGCAAGTACTATTGTATTGTATATTTTTGCTATATAACTCCATTCTTACTTCTCACAGTTGCTAAAATGCAAATGCATAAAAAGCCATGATAAATTGATGGTTTTCAACTTACAGTACACATAGATATAATTTGTAACAAGCAAAAACATAAGTGGAGGATGGCTCTGTATAGAAACAGTGTATGTGTATGCTACTGAGTATAAGTTCGTATTAAATCAAATATGATTGTTATAGTTTTAGGATGTTAAAATTTAAACCCATGGTAACCACAAAGGAAATACATAAAATACATTCATAAAGATAAGAGAAGTTACTCAAAATGGTAAAATACACACAAAAAAATGAAAATAGGCATTAACAGAAGAACCAAGGGTCAAAAAAGGTATGAGTTACAAAGTCAAGAATGCAAAATGGCAGAAAAAAGTACTGCATTATCAGTAGTGACTTTTTATGTAAAGAGATTAAACTCTCCAGTAAAAAGGCAAAGATTGGCAGAATGGATAATAAAGCATGACCCAACTATTTACTGTTTATGAGACACTTACCTTAAATTCAAAGACATAAGTAGGCTGAAAGTGAAAGGATGGAACATATATATACACACCATACAAGTGGCAATCAAAAGAGAGCTGGGGTGGCTATGCTAATATCAGGTTAAAAAATACTTTAAGTCAACAACTGTTTTGAGGGACAAAGAAGATCATTATATACTGATAACTGGATTAATTCAATGATAAGACATAACAATTATAAGTATATATGCTCTTAACAATAGAGCCTCAGAATATATGAAACAACAATTGACAGATTTGAAGAAAGTTCTACATTACAGCAGGAGGGTTCAATGCACAACTTTTGCTAATTGATAGAACATCTAGACTGAAGATCATTAAGGAAATAGACTTGAGGAATTTTCTAAACCATCTACACCTAACAGACGGATATAGAACACTTCTCCAACAGCAGCAGAATATACATTCTCCTCTAGTGCACATGGATCATTCTCCTGGAGAGACCATAAGTTGAGTCATAAAACAAGTCTCAATAAATTAGAAAATATTGAAAACATACAATGTATCTTCTCTGACCACAATGGCAAGAGACTAGAATTCAAAAACAGAGGGCAAAATGAGAAATTTTACAAATATGTAGAAACTAAACAAAGTACTTATAAGCAACCAATGGGTCAAAGAAGAAGTCACAAAGGAAATTAAGAAATATCTTGAGGTGAATTAATGTGAAAACACAACATACCAAAACTTATGAGATACAGCAAAAGTAGTGCTGAGAGGGAAATTTATAGCTTTAAATGCTTATATTAAAGAAAGAAGAAAGATCTCAAATCAGAGACCTAACCTCAAAACTGGAAGATATAGAAAAAAACAGCAGACTAAATCCAAAGAGAGCAGAAGAAAGGAACAACAAAGATTAGAATAGAGATAAATGAAGTAGAGAATTTAAAAAGCTACAGAGAGAATCAACAAAACCAAAAGTTGGTTTTTTGAAAAGATCAGTAAAATCTACAAACTTTAGTCAGACTGAACAAAGGAAAAAGGGAGATGACAGAAATGACTAAAATAAAAAGTGAAAAGGGGGACACCGCTACTGACTCCACAAAAATAAAAGTGACTCTAAGAAGATATTATGAACAACTGTACACCAACAAATTAGATAACTTAGATGAAATGGACACATTCCTAGAAACATGCAAACTACCTATAATGACTCAAGAAGAAATAGAAGATCTCAAAAAACCAGTAACTAGTAAAGAGATTGAATTAGTAAACATGAACTTCCCATCAAAAAAAAAAAAAAAAAAAAAAAGCCCAGGACCAGATGGCATCACAGGTGAACTTTACTGTATTCCAGAAGAATTAATACTAATCCCATTCACTCTTCCAAAACTTGAAGACAAAGAAAACACTTCCTAACTCATTCTATGAGACCAACTTCATCCTCATACCAAAGCCAGAAAAAGATACCACAAGAAAAGAAAGCTACAGGCCAATATAGATGCAAAAGTCCTCAACAAAATACTATCAAATCTAATTCAGCAGCACATTAAAAGAATTATACACCATGATCAGTGCTAGAGTGGTTCAAAACAAGAAAATCAATAAATGTAATATATCACATTAACAGAAGGAAGGAAAATAGCCACATGATCATCTCAATTGATGTAGAAAATGCATTTGACAAAACCAAGCACCTCTTCTTTATAAGAAACACTTAGGAAACTTCCTCATCATGATAAATGGCATATATGTAAAACCCACAGCTAACATCATACTTAGTAGTGAAAGACTGATCTTTTCACTCTAAAATCCAGAACAAGGCAAGTTATTCAATATTGCACTGGAAGTTGCTGCCAGAACAATTAGGCAAGACAAATAAATAAAAGGCATCCAAATTGGAAAGGAAGAAGTAAACTTTCCTATTTGCAGATGACATGATCCTATATGCAGAAAATTCTAAGAAATCCACAACAAAACCCAAACGTGGGTGCTTCCAAGTGTTCTAGAGACATCTGGATACTATAAGCAAGGCACACAACCCCAGGAAATCAGTACCCCATTGTTGGGCCTTACCTTGGAATATATGATAATCTATTTCCTCAATGTAACAGTTAAACTCATTTAAAATTTCCTGACACATGATTCTTCTGCCCCTTTTATTTGAATGTACAATTAGCACCATACTCATTGAGTATGTGTCATTAGTCTGTTAAAATCCCAGTTAGCCCTGAATCTCAGCAAAATTATGACCAACACCTACCCTCCAGTTCACTGGAGTCACCAAGGACATCTAACAAAATGATGATGATGGACAACCCCCATCCCTCCAAAGAAAGAGCGTCTACAATGACAGGCACAACAGTTCCTTCCATTTTCCCAATAAAATCTGGGCTCCTTCTCAATCTGAAGCAGAGCACATATCACTGTCCCAAAATCCTCAAGATTGAGGAATGACAAACATAAGGGGGGAATGTAACCAAGGACCAAATTCCATTTATTATTGTTATGTCAGAAGTACTTGTAACATTGATATAAAGATCGTGGTAAGGGGAGGATGTAGCTTAAGTGGTTGATTGCCTGCTTCCCGTGTACAAGGTCCTGGGTTTGATCCCTGGTACCTCATAAAAAAAGAAAACAAACAAATGAAAATACCAACTCTCATTGGGGAGCAGATATAGCTCAGTGGTTGAGCGCCTCCTTCCAATGTAAGTGGTCCTGGGTTCAATCTCCTAGGTTCAATCCCTGGTACCTCCTTAAAAAAAAAGATAGTGGTTACCAGAGGTTCAGTGGGGGGTGGGGGGTGGGGGGTGGGGTTGGGGATTGGTGGATCATAGGGCATTTTTAGGGCATTGCAATTGTTCTGCATGATTTTGCAATGATGGATACAGGCCATTACACATTTTGTCAAAACCTATAAAATTGTACAATGCAAAGTGTAAACTGTACTGTAACCTATAGACCATGGTTAATAGCAATGTTTCAATATGCGTTCATCAATTGTATAATAACAAATGTTCCACCATAATGTAAGATGTTATTAATATGGGAAAATGTGGGAGGGGGAAGGTCTGGGGTAGGGAATCCCCCATGCTTTCAATGTAGCTTTTATGTAATCAAAATCATCTCTATAATTAAACTTTATTATATGGAAACAAAGAATTTCAACTTTATCTTAGTCTTCATGTATTTAGTTATTGTGTTTCCAACTCCAATATATCAGTCCCACAAGTATGAAGAGGAGATTCAGAGAAAATAAAGAACATGTATCTTAAGTGAGAAATACTTTTACAGAAGACCTTTAGAAGACCTTAATAATTTTATTAACATTGTCAGCCTTTGCCTATATTCAGAAACAATAACACACACACATACACACAAAGGAATAAAGTGGAATGTGAAGAAAGTTTAAATACAATCAGTAGCTTTTTAAAATTAAATGACCACATATTGTAATGTATTACAATAGTACTTCTATTAATTTTAATTATATATTTCAGTTACTCTTTGACATAGTTCAAATACATTGATGATAGTATTCTGAGAGGGAGGGAGAGAGAGAGAGAGAAACTGTCTGTGACAAAAGAAAGGGGAAGAGGTAGAAGACAGATTTTAGTTGTGCTAAAGGCAAGAATAGAACCATTTCAATTTTTATCTACAAATGAGCATGATTAGAGTAATATCTATTCTACCTCAGATGCTTGCATTTGAGCCTAGAGATATTGATGTTGATTTCCAGCTTTGGGCCTTTTTTGTTTTTTGTTTTTGAAATTTATTTTATTAAATATATTTTTATTACAAAAGTTGTGAACTGACAAAACAATCATGCACATGTGTAGAATTTCCATACAACAACCCTTCACCAACATATCACACGGTTGTGGAATATTTGTTATAGATCATGAGATAAAATCATCAGACTATTACCACTAACTATGGTCCATAGTATACATTCGGCATATTTTTCCATATCCCCTATTATTAATACAGTACATGTATGGCATTGATGCAAGAATATTTCAGTATTGCTTTCAGCCACAATCCATTGGTCACACCAATTGGATTGTTCCCAAGCTTCTCCTACTTCCTACCACCCTGAAATAGTGACGTGATGTACATCCATTGTAGTTCACAAAAGGACATTCTTGCATTTGAGAGTTAGCCACAATTCTCATCCACCTCTGGGTTCACTGTGTTATTCAGTCCCTAGATTATTCTCTAGCTTTCTTTTA
>PVKH010032630.1:0-12145 GCA_004027955.1 Chaetophractus vellerosus | reverse complement strand
TCACGGCCGGCTTTCAGTTTGCGGGTGGCTGGCTGCGCTCCATCCGTGGGCGACCTGCCCTGCCCGTGGCAGCTCTTGCCATGTCCGTGGCAGCTTCTTGCCCTGCCCACGGCGGCTCTGGCCCGCCCATGGCGGCTTGCCATTCTCAAGGCGGTCTGCCCGCTAGGAGAGGTCCCCGGGAATCGAACCCAGGGCCTCCCATGTGGTATGCCGGCGCCCTATCCACTGGGCTATCGAGCCGGCCCCTTTAAAGAAGTTTTAGATTACAGAAACATTCATTGAAAATATGGGGATTCCCATATTCCCCCCCCCCACATTTCCCCTATTAATAACATCTTTCATCAGTGTGGTACATTTATTACAACTGATGAACAAATACTGAAGCATTGCTACTAACCATGGTCTATAGTTTACATTATGGCTTTCACTTTGCACCCTACAATTTTACAGATTTTGACAAAATGTATAATGGCCTGTATCTATTGTTGCAATATCATGCAAAACAATTCCAATATCCCCAAAATGCCCCATGTTCCACATATTCCTCCCTTCCCATTCCCTCAGAACATCTGGTGACTACTATCTTTATATCAACGTTACAAGTCTTTCCATTATACTAGAATACGAATAAGTCTACTTTGGTCCATGGTTGCATTTCTCCTTACATTTGTTCATTGAGGATTTTGGGATGGTGAGCCTGCTCTGCTTCTGATTGAGAGGGGTCTTATATCCCATGGGGCAGATGGATGGAGATGTCTTGTTTAAAGTTGTAGTTACTCTCTGTTTTTTTGGGTGGGCATTGTCCAACATCATCATTTTGTTAGCTGTCCTGGGCGAGTCCAAAGAACTGGAGAATAGGTGTTGGCTGCAACTCTGCTGAGATTCAGGGGTCAACTGGCATATGAATAGACCAACGATTTACGTCTCTGGGGCATGTATGTAATGGGTATAGTGCTAATTATAAGATCAAATAGAAAGGATAGAAGAACCCTGTGTAGGGAAATTATAAATGAGTCTAAATCTGTCACATTGGGGAAATAGGTTAACATATTCCAAGGTAAGGCCCACCGATGGGGTGTCATTTTCCTGGGGTTGGCTGCCCTTCCTATGGTATCCACATGTCTCTATAGCCCTTGAGAGCATCCCTGCTCGAGGCTTTGTCTACTGTGGAGTCAATGAGATCCTTCTGAGACGTACATAAGCATAACCTCTGGAATGACCTCCCGACTCACTTTGAAATCTCTTAGCCATAAAAACTCATTTGTATTGAGTATTTCCCCCTTTTGGTCAAGGTCTCTTTCCAAATGCATCACTAGTCAGCACTTGGTAATAATCCCTCAGTTCCAGGGAGGCTCATATCTGAGAGTCAGGTCCCATGTCCAGGGGAAGGTAGTTCATTTACAGGCTGAGTTTGTCTTAGAGAGAGTCCACATCTGAGCAACAAGGAGGCTTTCAGCAGGTAACTCTTAGACAATATATAATACTAGGCTAAGTTTCAGTTTCACAGGAACAAGGTTCATAAGTACAACCATCAATATGAAGGGCCTGGGGTATTGGTCTTTCCTCCTTCACTAGCCACTGCCCATATACTCTAGGGATTCTTGCAACTCTATTGAGAGTGTAGCAGGACTTACCAGGATGGAAATTCAATATTCTTTCGGTTATTGTTTGGGTCTCCACCTACCATGACCACTTGAACATATACATATTCCGTAAAAGCATGCCCCAGGTGCTTTTATGGTGCTACCGGGTTTGAACTTGGGACCGTGTACATGGAAAGCAAGTGCTCAACCACTGAGCTTCACCTGCTTTCCATAAATTTCTTTTTATAATCATGTTCTGCTCACTTACCTTATAATTAAAATTTTGCAATAATTTAAATGTCTAAGGACAGGCATATCATTACAAAAGTTTTAGTAAAGGTGTATAGCTATACAGCTGCCTGAAGAGGCAGTTCTAGGTAGAATTCTGTTGTGGAGGAACCTGGCAGAGTGAGGGTAGAGGGCCCTTTGTGGGGTTGGTTGATGGTAGAAGGGAGAGAAAAAGAAGAAAAAGGAGAGGTCATACCAAATGGGGGATGCAACAATCACTCTAAATTCATTCATTCAGCAGACCTGTATTCAGCAACTAGTAAGCCTATATTCCTCTAAGTGGCATTTGTCAGTGGTCATTTACTCTCATGGTTCTTTGGTGCTTGAGATAGAAGTTAAAGTCCTTTGTAAAGTTAACAGCCCTTTACCTATACAAGATATGTTTATTATTTTTCCCTTTACACCTTCAAATTCTAAAGAATCATGTGAGTAATAGAAAAAATGAATCCCCAATATAGGGTCATGGTGAGTAAGCCATACCCAGGGAAAATATAGACTACTTAACCAGGGTCTTCTGGAGACCGCATCTCTTCTCCCTTGGCTGTCACACATTCCAACAACACTTTAAGATGGAATTTAAGCCAAATGAGAGAGAAGGCAGAGGTCTGGTGGATATGTTGTAGTAAATGGACCTTTCAGAATCCCCTAAATTAAGCTGCATTGGCAGCAACCTGTTCAGTCTTCTCATAGGACCAGGACTAAGGAAGGAAGTATTTTAAAAAATGGACACTCAAAAAGATAGAGCTTCAGAATGCATAGCAATACAATAAGTCCTAATCCAACTCCCTTATTTTATAGATGAAAAACTCAAGGATTCACAACTTGATTGACTTACTAAGATTATAACCAGTTAATGGTAAGCCATGATTAAAGCCCCAGTCTCCTAGCTATTAATCTAATGGTTTTCCCACAATATCAAGTTGCCCCAAGTTTGGGTATGACATATATGCCTCAAAAACCCATAAAAACACAAAACAAAGCAAGGCAAAAAGCCAAAAGCAAGATCTGGCAAGTCTGACATCAAACAATGGTAGAAAATATATAAAAATTACATGGAAATGAAATGTCAAGCTATGTTGCTTTTTATAAAAGTGGATTGTGTCAACTATACTAAATAATTTTTCCTCCTAAAATTGCTAAACAAAGGAAGGGATGTAGAGTGCTACTTATTTGAGCCCTGGGGCATTTTTTAATATGAAATGATATGTATCATTTGAAATATGGCTTCAGCTGATTTGGGCAGTACTTTCTGGCCATAGACAGAGTGAGAATGAACCTGTTTGGTCAAGATGCTTAGCTGCTTGGCATAGGAGTCAGAATAAGATCATGTTTATTCCATTGGACATTTTATTCATTATCTAGACTTACAGAAGGCAAAGAGCATGATAACAAAGTCCTTTGGTGACCTAAATGGGGAGGCATTGTCAATGTGAATGAGGGCAGAAAAGTAAAATAAATACAAGTTTTGATATATATGCTAGGTAGATCCATTGGGTATCACTTGGAAAGAAACCTAACAGCTGGGAATGGAAATGTTTTCCAGAAATTCTAGGGATAAGAAAGTCAGAGAAAATGTTAATGATTTAAAAATAAGAAAGGGGGCCAGCTGTAGCCCAGTGGATAGGGCGCCGGTTCACCACATGGGAGGCCCCGGGTTCAGTTCCCGGGGACCTCTCCAAAGCAGGCAGACTGCCTTGAGAAGGGCAAGCCGCCATGGGTGGGGCAGAGCCGCCGTGGGCAAGGCAAAAAAAAAGCCGCCACGGGCAGGGCAAGTCACCCGCGAATGGAGCAGAGCCGCCTGCGCGGTGACCTGACTCAGCGTGTCACTGCAACGGGGGGAGACAGAGCAGACACAGAAGAACGCAGAGAAATGAAGACAGCAAGAGCAAGCAGAAAGGGGGGGATATGTAACAAAAAAAAAAGAAAGAAAAAAGGAATTTATGACAGATTGTGAATTGTTACAAGGTTGTAAAATGAAATGGAGAGGAAAAAAAAAACCTCAAACAAAAAGGAATTTTTTTAGATACTTACAATGTAACTATATACTTACATGCATTTACATAATTCTCCTATCTCAAAATCTATGAATGGAATGATTTCTGTTATTATATTGGAGAGATAAACATTTCGGGTATGGGACTTGAGGTAATATCAAAGTAATGAAATAAAAGGATTAGTTGCATGTAAAAGGCAATGTGAAGGTATTGTTAGCATCCTCAGGAACCCATTTAAATTAACAAAAGAGGAGGAATTGAAAAAAGGAGAAAGAGGAAAAGAAGCAGGGAACCAGCTGTGGCTCAACTGGTAGAACCCTGATTTACCACGTGGGAGGCCCAGGGTTCGGTTCCCAGGGCTGCCTCAAGAAGGCGAGCCGCCGTGGGCAGGGCAGGCCGCCGCACGGTGAGCTAACTTGGCGGGATGCCGCAGCAGGGGGAGACAAGCAGACATGAAAGAATGCAAAAGCAATGAACACAGCAAGAACAAGCAGCAAGGGGGGGATATATAAATAAATAAAAATAAATCTTTAAAAAAAAAGGAAAGAAAAGAAGCAAAGTGTCTCTGCCCTATAGTGTTTATTATGCTTTTTCTCTCTGCTGCTTCATCAAGAAAAGACAAACAGATTTTCTTTCTTAATACATCCTTGCCAGTTTATAGATCTAGAAAAGAGCAGTCAAGCCACAGCTACAACCCAAGCAAAGGCTCCCTCTATAATCCTATAAGCATTCTTGATTTCCCAGGGAACTAGAGCAAATGCTGTTCAATTTTCTCATCCTCCCACAAGTTTGGAATTTTTTGAGCTTAAAATTCTCTCATACTGTCTTTATCCCAGAGCACATAGCAGTCTTTTCCTCACTGTATAAGTAGTGTCATGATGAAATTCAGCACATGTGATTACCACGTACTAAGAGATTCTTTCAGAAATCATATGCCATTGGATCAGAGATGGACCTTCCCTGAACAAACAGATGGAGTAATTGAGTTGCCCTTTACAGCAGAAACCTCTATTTCATGGTAGAAGGAATCCATTAGATTGAAGAAATATTGAAATTAAAGACTGAGTTACCTAGAAATATTAAAGTTTCCAAATATACAAACTAAACTGCAGATAAGTAGGGGTTTAATTGCTCTGCAAAAGTATAATGATGAGTGATGTATGATAAATAGAAGGGAATAGAATTGAAAGAGAAAAAAAAGATAATTTAGCATGATTTTTAGTAAACATCCATCCACCCTCTAAGTTTAAGGGAATGATCAGCCTTACAAGTGAAGTAGTCAGTATTTATGTCAGGATTCCTGGGAGCTTAAAAGCGGCATTAGATGATCTCCCTGGAGAACTGTTGGGAATGACTCATACAGCAGATTTCCCCCTTCTCTATTCTGAAATTCTGGCTGTTTAAAATCAGATATGATAGCCATCTGGAATGCTCAACCAGCACATATGATGCTTGTGATCTTTTTCTTAGACCAGCAGGCTGTTTTGACAGAGGGCACTGTGTCAACATTAATTTACCTCACTATATCCTTTTAGAAACCAATCCAGAGAATCATTAACCACATTCTCTTTCCTTTGCACATTCAGTTCTCTGCATGTGAAAGATTAAGCTTAAAAAGAATCTCAACTAAAGGTCAAAACTGTTCAGATTTATAGAACAACAATATTGTATTTGCTGTGAAAGCAATAAAAGGCAACAATATTTGTGAATATACAGTGGTGATTATAAACAATTCA
The DNA here is from genome assembly GCA_004027955.1 of Chaetophractus vellerosus. Classification (NCBI taxonomy): domain Eukaryota; kingdom Metazoa; phylum Chordata; class Mammalia; order Cingulata; family Chlamyphoridae; genus Chaetophractus; species Chaetophractus vellerosus. The sequence continues at coordinate 6,544 of PVKH010032630.1, read as the reverse complement.
TTGAATTCATCAGATACAGTCAACATTGGAAAGGTTGGTTTTATATTCAAAGACCTTCAAATAAGTACTTTATGGCTGAGGGAAGTATGCTTCTGATTCAACTAACATTTATAGGTATCTGTTATATGGACCAGGCACTATTTACTTTATTTCAGTTCCTGACTAAATGCCAAATATTGTGCTTATACTGGGGATACAAAGATGAACAAGATATAATCACTGCCTTCTAGAAGCTCACAGTCTGGTGAAGGAAAGCAATTCACAAAAAGATAATTACATTCACTAACAATATGGTAAGTGTTATTAAATAGGCAAGCATGGGTGCTATGGAAGCACATAGGAGGGGCTAGGCAAGGTTTTCTGGAGGAAGTAACTTCTAAGCAACTCTTGAAGAATGGAAAAGAATTAGATAGGAAAGAATAGGAGGAAGAAGCAGCAGCTTAAGCTAGGGCCAAGGACTGAGAAGCAGTGCTTCAGTGGTACTAGAGAACAGAGTGGGATTTCGGGAGTGGTAGGAAATGATGGCTGAAGAGTCAGGCAGAGTCCAGATCATAGAGGGAGTCATATGACATGTTAAGGAGCTCTCCTAGCTTTTACTTAATGGAATGTTAGTAGACTTCCCTAGTGGAAAAAGAAAGTTTGGAAAACATTGGATTAAATTGATTAACCTAATTTATATTGTTGATTAAAATTACCTGTCAGCACTCTATTCTTTAGTACATTGAAGTTGCTTTTTTTAAACAATGTGGTAGAACTTTAAAAATATAATCACGTATAGCAAAACAGCTTTGCTTAACTCTACCACTTTTGACTCTCAGTCTTTATACTGTAGATGTTAACATTTTTATATAAACACCCAAATCCTTTGTGGAAGAGGTCAGTGTATAAATAATAAACAAATGAATAAATAAGTATATGCAGCATTATATCTATTCCAAATAAAATAAATGATGTATTTAATTCACTCTTATTTGTAAATGACATACTTTGGTGTTTGTGTTGCCAGTTTAATGTTACATGAATATCAAGGAGTACTAATGAACACAGACCACATTTTTAAAAAAAATTAGAACCATGCTATATGCTGTGTGTATATCAGTTGACAGTAATCTAATAGATTACACTTCATTGATTTGAAAAATTAAAGCACTTAGTTTGGTGCAAATTTTTCTTCCTGGAGGTAGTTGAGGCATTAAAAATCTGTCTTGGTTAAATAGTTTTTATAACCTTTAGAAAAAGCAGAAGCAATGTGTTTGGTGTATTTATGGTATATTTGTCCACCATCACAGCAGCTCTGAACAAGACTGGTTTGCCTGTAATGTTTTCCATGGGTGCAATTAACATGTGAAACTTAATGATATCAAGGTAGTTTAAATGCTCAGTTGTCATGATCAAAATAATATTCATTGTGACAGTGTAAGAAATGGTCATTACATGGCCTGCTTCTTTAACATAAGAGATAATGTTAAGTTAGACTTTTTTTTTTTAAAGACAACCATTACTTTTTCCAAAGGTTGGTTTCTTTAAAAGAATGCCAAAGAAAGGACAATTCATATTAACAAAGTCTGTGCAAATTAGAGCAGAAATGGTAAAATTGCTTCTCGTAGGCCCTCAAAGATGGTGCTTGAAAAAAAAAATCACATTACAAGGAGAGGATGTAGCTCAAGTGGTTGAGCACTTGCTTTCCATGTAGGAGGTTCCGGGTTCAATCCCTGGTACCTCCTAAAAATAAACAAACAAACGAGAAAGCCACCTTTCATTCGGGAGCAAATGTAGCTCAGTGGCTGAATGCCTGCTTCCCAGGTACAAGGTCCTGGGTTCATTCCCAGGTACCTCCTAAACAAAACAAAACAAAACAAAAAACCTACATTACTATTTATTAAGAAGAAAAAAAACTAATTATAAAAAGTAGGAAATATCAGGTTTTGGGAGGTATACCGTATCTCATTGTTGTCATTAAAAATTAGGATTTAGACCAGAGGTTCTTAAACTTTTTTGTTCCACATATCCCTTTGCCAGTCAGATGAAAACCATAGACCCCTTACTAAATCCACTCTATACTGTGTATTATTTAATAAATATGTCGCACCTGCACCAACACATCCCCACAAGAATAATGTTTTTTTGAATTTCAATTCAAGCTCACAGACCCCTGGTTAAGAACTCCTGATTTAGACACTGAAACTGAGGTTTTAATTACTGGGATAGATGATTATATTAGCTGGTATCTGAGAAATTCTCATAAAGTCTGCTATTTTGGATGCCTAATTTAATATTTTGTGAAATCTGTCTCTCTCCTAGAAAGATAGATGTCAAGACCTTCTTTGATCTGAATTTTTCTGGTTTCAAATTGAAAAGGAACCTCAAAAGATGTGAACCTGGAGTGTGAGGGTGAATAAAAAGGAAAAGTCTTACTAGAAAGGCTAAAGAGAATTTTAAGACCCTGAGATGTTAGAGATACTATTTTCCTAAAACTCTGCCCATTCCCAGAAGATAAACAATCCAAAAATGACTATGGAAAATATAATTGGGAGTCAAAAAAGAGCAAAATAATGTTAGGAGGGGAAAGAACTCAAAATAATTCATTCAGATATATGTAATCATTGATTATGGCCTTGCCTAGTAAATCTTGAGATCAAACATAGTATATCTAGATTTCGCAAAGGCTGTGGATAATATTTTCATTAAAAAATCAAACAATTTCTAGAGAATCTAGTTTACTAGAGCAATACTCTCTAGAGTGGATATTCAAAACCTGGGATATGTGCATGATTCCTAGGGTATGTGAAGAAAATATTGGAGCTTTTTGTATTATTTATGTTTCCTTACCCTCTGTTTTAGTTTGCTAAAGGGTTGCCAATGCAAAGTACCAGAAATGGGATGGCTTTTATAAAGAGTATTTATTTGGGGTAAAAGTTTGAAGTCCCAAGGCTGTGAAAAGTCCAGATTAAGGCACCATCAGTGATGCTTTCTCACCAAAATCAGCTACTGTTGATCCTGGTGGTATTGCCACATGGTGAAGCAAGATGGCCACCAGTCTCTGCTGAAGTCTCTGTCTTCCCCTCCTGAATGTACCATATCTTGGAGCTCAGCTGTAAGCCACCAGGCATAGGGCTTGTCTCTTTCCAGTCTCCTCAATTAGTCTCAACTATTCTGCTCTCTTCCCAAGTGCAGCTGTAAGCTATCAGGCATGTAGCAGGGCTGATCTCCTCTTGAGCTGTTCTGTGAGCCCAGCCTCTTTGAGCTTCTTGGGGGCTTCTGTTTTCCTGCAGTCCTCTCTCTCACAGTGCAACATCAAACATGCCAGCTTCTTTTTCCTGTCTGTCTGTCTATGTGAATGCATTTATAGCAGACCCAGCAAGGGGGCAGAAACTCAACCTGAGTCACAACTCACTGACGTAATCCAGTCAAATGGGTCTCACAGGATGGATTACTTTAAACATAAAATTTCTTTTTTTGGTATTCATAAAATAATTTCAAACTGTCATATTCCACCTCTGAATCTCAAAAAAACATTACAATATTCCAAAAAACCTTAAATCATTTCAATAGGAATGCTAAGTACAAAATCACACCAAAATCAGTTATAGAAATAGAGTTTGTCTTGGGTCAAAAGTCCCCCTCTAGCTGTAGATGTGTGAAACTTACAAAATAAGTTTTCTGTTTCCAGTAAACAAAGGAGAGACAAACATAGGATAAACATTTGGATTACCATAAGGAGAAATTGGAAGGGAAACAGTCATGGGTTCCAAATAGTTCCGAAGACCTGCAGGGCATATTCTATTACATTTCAAATTCTGAAAATCATCCTTAAAATGATGGTTTCTTCTCCTCAGGGCCTCGTGGAGGCCTTCCTTTTCCATGGGCTTGCCCAATGGCCATACTTTTGGTTCCACCCTCTTCAAGCATCTTGATGGTGACTGAGCTCCAGACCTCACCCTCCAAGAACATTTGTGTTTTAGACACACTTTCCCCAATCTCTAGGGTACAGCCTCAATCCCCTTAGTACAGTGAGATGGTGGCATATTCTCCCTACTTTCTGGCATACAGGCCCAACCCCCTCAGAAGAATAGTGGGGTGGTGGCCTAACTCTCCCCAACCTATGGAGAAAAGGCCTCTGCCCCTCAGGGGAGTGGGATGGTGACTAACTCTCCCCAACCACCAGAGAATGCTCTCCACCATCTCTGTAGCCTGAGCAGCCAAACTCCATGAACAATGGGCTGGAATATCCACCTTCTTCAAATGCCGCGGCAAACTCACCCTCTCTGTAACATGGGTGGGGTCCCTCTCATAGCCCAAGGACATGCCTTAATTCCAGACCTCAGCTTCCATGGTTTTCCTCTTGAAGCTGTTTTCCCTTCAATCTCTCCTCCCTGTTCCTTTTAGTCCAGGCTGACAGTGAATTTGTTCATACAGATCTCACAAAAAAACTTATTGGTTTAGCACACAGGAAACAGGTCCAAACCATCAGAGAGTAAGTTTTTCCACAAGTCCTTCCTGGATAACTGCATTTCCAATTCTGACTTAAAAGTTCCAAGTTTAATTAAGTCTTCACATGGGCCACTATCCTCTAGGGGCTTGTTTTCCGGAAGCTTGGAATTTCTAAAATAAGTCTCTGGTTTCTTTGTGCCCAGCAATTTGGTTATAAGTTTATCTCTTTCCTTTTGTATTTTGCTATAAGCTGCCGGGCCATATTTTCCACGTTTACTTTGGAAATCTCCTCAGCTAAATGTCCAAGCTCATTATTTTCAAATTCTGCTTTTCATCTAACATTAGGAGTCTATTTTGCTAAGTTCTCTGCAGCTTTAAAACACAGATTGCCTTTCTTCCATTTTCCAATAATAGTTTCATCATTTCCTTTTATGACCTCACTGCAAATAACTTTAGGGTCCATATTCTTACCAACAGTCTCTTCAGAGCAACCCCAGCCTTTTCTATCAAGAATCTCACAATTCCTCCAAAAAATACCTCTTACCATTTATAAAACCATTCCAGTATTTTTGGTAATTGCAGCAGCACGACCCCACTCTCCTGGTACCATTTTTTTTTTTTTATAAAAAGCATCCTATTTGCATTGGCAGCCCTTTAGCAAACTAAAACATCCTCCTTAAATTTTAAATTTTGCATATTTTATATGTATATAATATGTTCATAATATGTTAGTCTAGTATAACATGTGTATAACAATAAAAAAAATTTTACCGCTGGGGTATAAGGTCAAAGAAGTCAGGAAATCTAATGTTAAGATCACTTACTTAAGAGTCTGATAGATTTTTTTCTTACGTCTAACAATTATTTCTTTTGTGATTTTAAGCAAGTTCCATAACCTCTCTATGCTTCAGTGTCCTCATGTGTAAAATGGTAATAGTCAAATAATACCTAACGCATAGGGTTTCTTGAAGAATACATTGCATAATTAATATAAACTATGTAATGCTTAGTTTACACACCATAAATGTTCCTTACTTTTATGACTTTATGATTCTAAAGGGTCAGATGGAAGTCTTTGGAATAGCAAATGTAAACTCATGATTTTCCTTCATGGAAAAACACACTAGATTTGTATTAAGTTCCAAGAAGCCTCAGTTATACATATTATTGAGATGAATCTGTTTCTATTTTGAAGAACATAGACCACAAAACCATTTTTCTGGGACCAGTGAACTAGCATATGATGGCCTGGGTTGTACACAGAGCTCATTTTAGTCCCATTTTAAAAATATTTGTTTACTTAATAAAGATAGAAATTGGGAGCCTAGGTAAATAATCCTAGGAGCCCTGAAGGCAACAGGATCTGTTATTTATTTTTCAGATTTGAGGTTTTATGATTTTTGAAAATTATTGCAAAATTCATTGCATTAGAGAGAATCTTTACTTTTGTAAAGAGGTAAAACAAAATAATTTACAACCATTTACCTATTCAAACATCATTTTGCATTAAATGTGTATTCATATTTATAACTGGTATGTATATACCAATATATGTAAATAGAAAAAGCCCATTAATAATAAATACTGGAGTCCTGCAAATCATCCTGAAGAACTTATCTATTGATAACTTGCTCTTGAATTAGAGAATAAACAACAGAACTTTAACAAAATTAATGAGAAATTTAGCTTTTATTCTCAGGAATGTAATTTTAGCTCAGTGAGTGTATTAGCCAAAGAAGTGTTGATGCAAAGTACCAGAAACCTGTTGGTTTTTATAAAGGGTATTTATTTGGGGTAAAAGCTTACAGTTATAAGAACCTAAAGAGTCCAACTCACGGTACCATAAGTGGTATTTTCTCACCCAAAATCTGTTGCCACGTGTTGACGCAAGATGGCAGGCGATATCTGTGAGGGTTCAGCCTTCCTCTTCCATTTTAAGGCTCTGTGGCTTCTTCCAATCTCAGCTGTAGGCTGGCATAGGGATCATCTCTCTTCCAGGGTTTGTTTCTCTCCGGGCTCAGCTGTTCTGTTCTCTTCACAAGGTCAGCTGTAAACTATCAAGCGAATGGCTCATCTCTCTTCCTTGGGCCTCTGCCATGTTTATGGAGCTGTC
>PVKH010032629.1:0-12137 GCA_004027955.1 Chaetophractus vellerosus | reverse complement strand
CGCCTTGAGAATGGCAAGCCGCCATGGACGGGCCGGAGCCGCCATGGGCAGGGCAAGAAACTGCCAGGGACATAGCAAGAGCCGCCACGGGCAGGGCAGGTCACCCACGGATGGAGCGCAGCCAGCCACCCGCAAACTGAATCAAGCGCCGGCCGTGAACGGACGCAGAGACCGCCCACAAGCGGGGAAAGCCGCGCCTGCGCAGTGTCCACTCTCGGCGCGTCGCCGCAGCGGGGGGAAGGGGAGATATGTAATAAAATAAATAAATCTTTAAATAAATAAATAAATAAATAAATAAATAAATAAATAAATAAAAATGGTTGAAATGGCAAATTTTATGATCTATATGTTAACACAATGAAATTTTAAAAAATAACCCCATTAAAAGATTTTAAATGTCAACTCTTAAAAAAAACAATAATAGCACTGAGAAGAAGGTAGGTAATACATAAACATGTCTGGGGAAAATGATTCACCAAAGTTCACTACCTGATGGTCAAATTTTTAAAATTCATTCCCTTTGCACCCAACCTTCTTAACAGGGAAATTGTGAGATCTTCATTACTCTAATTGTTGTCTTATGTTTTTTTAAATTTTAAAGAAATCACCCCCATTCCAGCCTTCTTAAATAATTCCACAGTAAAATAAATGATAATACAGATTTTACTGAGACTTTCCATTTGGCAGACACAGCAGGTAAGGAGGTAGCAGCTGAGCTCTGTCAATGAGAAACCAATTTGGGTTAGACTGATATGAGAATTAAACTACTGTAGTGTATCAGAGTATGGTAATGTGCTTTTAAATCTTAGCCTTGGAGATTTATTGAAAAGAAGGAAGTGACTTATTGGAAAGGATGAAGTAAAGAAGAAAAGAATAGTGAGAGGAGTTAATGATGATGAAAGGTGGAGGAAACAGTCATGAAATCAGCCAATTCCTTCCTTCAGTTTTTGCACCTCTGTTTTATTACATTTAAAGGGCAAGTGCAAAAGCTGGATTTTTTCATTTTACTTTTCCTCTTTTTTTAGGCATAGAAAAAGGAAAAAGTAAGGAATAAGAGTGATGGTAAGATAGAAGGAAGAACAGAGAGATGTGAGTGAAAATAAAATGGTAAAGAAGAACAAGGAGAGACAGAAACCTAAGGAACATAAAATGGAAAGAAGGAAACTTGCTGGAAATAGAGAAGGCCAGAAAGCAGACAGTTGTGTAAAATATCTTTAAAATCATAAAACAAATATCTTGACAATACTTCAATAGTTTACTTTGTTTTTTCTTCTACTAAAATGTTATACGCTGACTACTGTTATTCCCCTCCATCCTATTCTACTCTTCACTATTGTAACAATTTTCTTTAGGCAAGGATTGCACTGTGATAGGCATGGAAGTTTGGAGCAACTGGGTTGGGATAATTTTTTTCAAGGACAGCTGATTACTGTATGATGAGGCAGATCATCAAAAACGGAGCGTAGCCCAAATTATTGGCATTCAAACCATCCTAAGATTTTAGAAGTGAGAAGGAAACTGTTGGTTTGTAGGTGTCATCTCTAAAAGTGGGGTAAAATTATCTGTAAGTTATAGTCTTGGTAAAAATGAAATGAGTTAACGTACATGAAGTACCAAGGAGGGGCTAGGCACATAGTAAGAGCTCAGTGGTTGGATTTTAATGAAGATTCAGTTTAAAGTAAAGATTCCTGCTCAAATTATTTTGATAGCTGAAGCATCAAAAATGTAACTTGGTTTAATTTTTGGAAAATGCTTATTTTTTTATTTTTAGTAGTACATTTTATTTAAGCCAATTTATACAAAATATTTCCATTTCAACACGTAATCAATATAAAAATTATTAACAAGGTATTTTACATTCTTTTTTAATAATAATTTTTTTATTTTATAAAAGATATTTAGATTACATAAATGTTACACAAAAAATATTGGGATTCCCATACGCCCCACTTCCCACACCTCCCACAACCTCCCACATAAACATCCTTCATAAGTGTGGCACATTCATTGCAATTGATAAGCACATCCTGGGGCTTTGCCACTGAGCATGGACCATAATTCACATTGTAGTCTACACTCTCAGTTCTGCATGTTATGTGACAACATAAAATGGCCTATATCTGTCATTGCAATGTCATTCAGGACGATTCTCAAATCCCAAATAAAACCCCATATTACATGTTTTTCCCTCTCCCTGCCCCCAGAGCCAACAGTGGTCACTGCCTGCACATCAATGTTGTAATTTCTTCCAATGCTAGAATCACAATATGTCTATAGTAGAATACCATTAAGTCCACTCTAGTCCATAGCTCATTCCCCAATCCTAAGGATTCTGCGATGGTGATGTCCACTCCACCTCTAATTGAGAGGAGGCTTCGATCCCATATAGCCGGTGGATGGGACTCTCTTGCTTGCAGTTGTAGGCTCTCGTTTCCTTGGTAAGGCGGTTGTCAATCTTCACCTCCTTGTTAGTTGTCCTGGGTGAGTCCAATGAACTGGAGAGTAGGTGTTGCAACTCCACTGAGGGTCTGGGCCCAGCTAGCACATGGACAGCCCAAAGACTCGTCTCTTGGATGTACACCTACAAACTCCAGCACCAAGTATATGTTTAAATAGAAGGGACAGATGAGCATTGTGTAGGGAAGACATGATTGAGTCCATCTCTGTCACTCTCAGGAGCACAAACTCCAAAGTAGGGCCCACTGGCAAGGCACCAAACTCCAGAGCTATCTGTCCTGACCATAGGACCTGAGTGTCTCCAGAGCCCTCAGAAGCCTCACTATTTGGGGTAGTATCCACTTTGGCTGTCTATGAGATCCTGCTGAGATGTGCGTAAGTGTTATCTCTGGGATGACCTCCCAACTCACTTTGAAGTCTCTTAGCCATATAAACTCATTTGTCTTTACCTTTTCCTCCTTTTATTTGAGGCCTTTTTCCAGTTGCAGAAAATACTTATTTTTAATACCTTCATCTTTGAGATATAAAATCCACAAAATAAGTCACTCCAACAGACATGCTCAAAGAAGGAGTGATGGGAATGTTTCCTTCTAGTGAAACACCTCTTCTAAAATTCTGTCCTCTTCCAAAGGAAAATGTGTCCTTGCATGTCTTTTCTGGTGTCATGACCTTATAATCTTTCCTATCAAGATATCCAAACATACAGTTTGTAATATTCTTATTAACAAGTACAAATGATGATGGCACCTCTACAAACTTTTCCCATCATTTAGTTTTTCTCTTTCACCTTCCCTAAAAGGGGCTAAGAATGGAGCTAGAGTAGGAGATGCTTATACATCTAGCTATCGCACTAGAATACTGCTATAAAAATAAATTCACGATGGCAGTTTCCTCAAAAAAAAAAAAGGGTCAAAAAATGTGCCAAGTAATTTCATTTTAAAAGTGACTTTAAGACAGGAAATCAGGGGCTGGTTTGTGGGGAACAGGGAAATCCCAGGATTGTAAGAAAGGCACAGATTCTGAAGCATAGCAGACTTAGCGAGGGCGATCCCTGCAAAGGAAAGCACGCATGCCCTTTGCAGAACAATATCTTACTTTCAGGTCTCTGACTGTCAGTCCTCCTCTCTGGTTAATATCATCAAGGGAATCCTTGCCTGACCGAAGGTAATTTAGGATCTATTAAATATGATTACTTGGCCTTGAAAATGATGGATATTGGACAGAACTATAGAATCACTTTACGAAAGAAAGGTCTCTTTTACATACTTTCTGTGGAGCCTGAAAGAAAGCCTGGGGAAATCCCTCAGCGGGTTTGTGGCTTTTATATGTTAGGCTTATGGAAAAAAGGGGATTGAAATTCATATTTAAAATTGTAAAAATGAACAAGGTGAAGATAGTGAACATGCAGACAGCTGTGACGTGTGTCTGAAGGGTGAGTGACGTGCTGTCCAATTGATTTACTTGCTTTAATTATATTAGTGATGTGAAAGTCGACATGATTTGAAACAAGCTCTTTGGGTTTTTCATTCAAATACTAACCTCCAGTGACTACTTTTTATGGTCCTCCCAATTTCGCGTTACATAACGTTCATAGCTGAAATACCTCAGAGTTCATTGCTGTGCTTGCTTTGGAGATGGCCTATACTTGAGTTTTTATTTAATTACATTCTGTTCCTGATTGTAAAAGTAATATATGTTCACTGAAAAAATGCAAAATATAAAAAATTGCAAAGGAGAAATTAAAATCACTAATAATTCTGCCACCTAAAGATTGCCATTAACATTTTGATGTATACCTTCAAATATTTTCTTGTATACATGTATATACTTATATTGCTTTTATTATTTAATTGGCATAATATCATAAACATTGTTTTGTGATTTTTTTTTACTAAATACTGTAGCATGACCATATCTCCACATTTTAAGTATTGTTCTATAATAAGAATTTGAATCGTTACATACTATTCATTGTATGTATGTGCCATCAGTTTTTAAATTGATCAGCAATTGATGGAAATTTAGGATGCCTGCATACATTTATTTTAACCATGATCAGATAACTCTTTGCATACCTTTCTGGCTGTTTCCTTAGGATACATATCAATAAGGGTTGCTATGTCAGAAGGTTTGCAAAATATCAAGGCCATGTGTAAAAAATATGACTGAATTGCAAATTTCTCTTATTGTGCAAATTCTGCATTACAGAATTTCCCTACCATATCTTCTTACTTTTTACCTTTCCAGTAGCAAAAACAGTGGTAGTAACAGATTGAAGTGAGATTACCATCATTACATTTATGGTTGGCAGTGAATTTTGTGTTAGGGATAAGGTGGGAGAAGCATTAGAATTCTAAATTACTTCAAAAACTGGGGCAGCAAATGGAACAAGTTTCAGTGACTTGTGTTGCAGAGGATCACATTTGGGAAGAAGTAGACTCCATATATTCTGTGATGTTTTTGTGATGTTATATGGTAAATGAAGCCATAAATCATGATTGATATTTATATGGTACTTTACAGGTTATAAGTGTTTTTGTATACATGATTTCATTGACATAATAGCCCTAGGAAATAGTTGAATATCCTCATTTTACGTATATGAACTCTGGGACTAAAATCAAATAATCACCCAAAGTGATACAGCTGGCAAGGAGGGGAAGCAAGACCTCATTCTAAGTCCCTGACTCCTTGCCCAAACTACCTCTGTATGAAATAGAGTACCAAGTCAGGAGGGAGACGTACTGGTACACAGTCAAGTGTTAGAATAGACTCTGTAAATGGAAACTATGAAGTGCTAAGCTGACCCTCTTGGACTCTGTAATGCTCCTTCACTAAAGAGGCATTTCCAACAACTGCTATCAATGAAATAACTGGAAAATAGCACCCAGGAAAAGAGGCTGGAAAACTAAATATGCTGAAGCTGAAGAAAGTAAGGGTGAAAAAGAATTGACAACTGTCGACTTTGTCAGGCACAAGTCTGGAATGGTAAGCAATTGGTCTCCGTTTCATATATAAACAGACAAAGGGCAAATATATTTCAACTGTATTTAAAGAAAATATTGGCTTAGAAAAATAATTTTGTAACAGGCTAATATAATATTAATAAATAAAAGTCTATTATTCAAATCTGTATTTTGTGCTTTTTGCACCTTCAGATATTGGTATAATTTTTTAAGTTTCTATCTATGGCATATTTATTATAAAAGGGGGGAACTTGTGACCAATTATTGATAATAGGCAGATAAGTGCGTAGGGTGGGGAATTGAGAAAACTTCCAATAATTTCGAGTTGGCAGTCACCTTCTTCACTACTGCTTGTCTTGTTGTGAAACAAAGAGAAATTTATAAAGTTATACACATACAGATTAAATATTAGAATAAAGTGGATTTTTTAAAGTATAGCTTTTCCCTTGCTCCTCAAGTTTTACTTGGATAATTATTTTTGGACACAGGAGCAGATCAAAGGTTAGAAATTGTTCTTGGCTCTTATTTCTGTAAAATGTTATTTTGAGTTGTAATAGATGGTTTCTCCAACTTTTCAAGTTCTCTTAGGCTTTTGTCTTTAAATAATCCCCAAATATTTGATCTGACAACAGGTGTTTTAGTTAAACATAAATCTGGTCTGTGAGATTTATTTTGACCTCCAGCCTATCTCTGTTTGGAATTACAAGCTTCATATTCATATCACGAATATTTCTTGTTCTCATTTTTTACCAACAACATACATTCAATACACATTATTATGGAATATCTTTGTGCCCAGTACTGCAAAAATAAATAAATATGGTCCAAAGAAACTCCCACTGTATTAATAAATAGTGAAACTGATACAGAAACAAATTATTAGAATGCAGTGGTTAAAAAAAAAAGCATCGAGTGGGATGAGTGCAATACTAGAAGTACATTACATACTTTGGGGTCACAGAAGTATTAATTTTGCTTCTATGAATAAGGATGCTTCCAGAGGAAGGATCATCAAGCTGGGATTAAAAGGATGAAAATGTTTTCACAAGGAAAGGGGCGGGAAGGGTTATGCACATGTATTACCTGGTCCCATGTTTTATGATTAGGTATTTTTCTTCAGTGAATAGTAGGGAGCAGCACAATATCACTGACTCCCTTGACTGTAACAGTGAAAACATCTTTTAGATTTCATAGCCAGTTCATCATCCTTATGTAAAGCCTGCATTCTCATCAAATTTACCAAACTGTCTATCATCCTGCATGGAGCCCGCTGTCGAGTGGGTTGATAATAACTCATTGTTGATCAATAAACATTTAACTTAACTATTAAGCTCCTCAATTAATTACTGCATTGTGGTGTCAGGATGCCAGCTCCAGTGGGGTGCCATTCACACAGAAACGACCCATGGGGGCTCTGGATAGTCTCGTACACAGCTGTTTGATTTTAGGGCTTTCATCTCCAAGTCCATTGTAAATGATTCTATTTTAACTACTGCATTTTACTTTCCAGTTGAACTACACCTGCAGTAGACATTTTAAGAAAAAATATGTACTTGTTTCCTATAGTTGCCACTTTCCCAGTTAATTTGGTTAAGTAGAATTTCTAAAACAATAGTAATGACTTTTCAAGGTATTGTATCATCACTCTGCATTAATCTCTTGCTGTTATTAATATAACATGGTTCACTGAAGAGCATAATCTCCTTTGCATAGTTGCTATTGATGGCTTCTGGTCAATTGATATATGCCAGATTTATTCAGAAATCATAACACCTTTGAAGTTCCTGTTCCCTTAACCTGTGTGTTCTCTTCTAACCATTAATTGAATTTCAAAAAGAAATTTGATGTTTCTCCAACTCCTTTTTTGACAGTCAATGAGATCATAAGTGGTCTATGGTCTAGAATCCCAAATGGCAACTATCTTTACTAGTGAATGTAGCGAAGGTACATAAAATATTGAATGCAGTAAAACTACATTCACTCGTAAATAATGCAGGGTTATTTTAAGCTATGCTTGAATTTTTTTTTCACATATTTGAAACAAATGGATAATAGACCAATACTTAGGTGGTTCTTCTGTAAAACCTTACTGCTTTTTTTTTAGATTTATTTTTTATTTATTTTATATCCCCCCCTTTCTGCTTGTTCTTGCTGTGTTCCTTTTTTGTGTGTGTTCTTCTGTGTCTGCTTGTCTCCCCCTGCTGCGGCATCCTGCCGAGTCAGCTCCCCGCGCGGCGGCCTGCCTGCTTGCAGCAGCTTGCTCTGCCCACAGCGGCTTTGCCCTGCCCACGGTGGCTTGCCTTCTCGAGGTGGTCTGCCTGCTCAAGGAGGCCCCAGGAACCGAACCCAGGGCCTCCCATGTGGTAAACTGGAGCCCTACTAATTGAGCTACAGCCAGTTCCCTTTACTGCTTTTTAAAAGTTTTATTCAGGGTCTTCTCCACTTGATTAGGTTCCTTTAACTTTTCTGCCTGACAATGACTTTAAACAATAACCTTTTCTTTGCTTTTTAGACATTTGCCCATTTGAGACTGTGAAGCTTCTCTCCCTAAGAAAAGAAAAGGAGATCATGTGAACAGAGTAGTGAAACATTTGATATTCATTTGTAAGAATTCAGGGCCAAATGAGTTTTGCAGGACTTTCCAGCTCTAGGGTTCTATTTGTATAACAGCAGAGTGAAAACAACAGATTGTACTTGTATGAATGTCGCCTGTATTATGTCAGGGAGAAAAGCAACAAATTCATCCTGAAGTCAGATCAAATAGAACAGCCCAAAGATTTTTAATAGAGGTTAAAACTTGGTCAATTAATCAAATGGAGAATTATAATTTTCAGTGTTCAGACATCAGATATTGAAATGAAAGTTCCTTAAAAAGATTAAAAATCCTTCCTTTTGGATTGAAAATCCAAATGGGCTTTTGGATTCCATTCCATTTATTTTATTTCAGAGTCTTCTACAGTGTGGCACATCACCAGTGCTGGGGTATCCACCCGCCTGTGCAGAGTCATGTATACTTACCCAGCTGCAGTGCCCCTGTGTGGGGTCCTTCGCATTGTGCTCTGCCCCTGCAGAAATGGGAGCTCATGGCAGCTAAGAAATTAGTGATTCTGCTGTGAGAATGAAAGAGGAAAACAGAGTTTCTATCAGTGGATCAGTTTCTTTCTAATTTTTAGAGAATTTCCCTGCAGGTTATTCATGAACAAATTGAACCCTTGATCAATGTAAAATTGAATCTATCTGTGAACTGTGCAAAAGAAAATAGTCAATAAAGTGGTGACTTTTTTCCTGCACCCAGGAAAATTTGTCCACCTTGAAATAATGCTTGGAGTTGCCTAGAGTGTTGCATTAGCAACACATGCAGTAATGTTTTTGTTTGTTTGTTTTTCATTTTAAAAACAATTTATTGAAGTATATTATTCATACTTGAACATACATAAACAATAAGTGTTTAGTAAACATGGTGAACTTACAAAACAAACATGCATAACATCATACAGGGCTCCCACACATCACCCCCCCCCAAATACTTTGCATTGTTGTGAAACATTTGTTAACAAATTATGAAAGAGCATCGTCAAAGTATTACTACTAACTAGGCCCCGTGTGCGGGTGCACCATCAGGCCCTGCGAGCCACACAGCAAGGTGATAACGTAACAGGAGAGTGACACAAGGGAAAGCCAAGACAAGATGTGCCAAAAAAACAGGAACTGAGGTGGCGCAGGTGGTAGGACACCTCTCTCCCACATCAGAGTTTCCAAGGATAGAATCCCAGTGAAGACAGGAGGAAAAGGATGAAAAAAGAATTGCCCAGTGAATGACACAAAAACAGCAAATATGGGGGACGGGCTAAAAGTGGATGAGAATAAATAAATAAATAAATCCTTTTTTTAAAAAAAGTGTAAGGGAGTAACATACAGGAATGTTTTAACATTGCAAGACCAATGAGCTCCCCAATACAACTACTTCAAGGAAAACTTGCTCCTTTCCTAAGCAAATCTAGAAATGAACAATGAAAATAATAATTTCTTTTTTTAAAAAGCCATCTATTTATTGACATTAAGGTGACAATTGTCTTATGGCTGTGGCATCTTCCATACTTCTCTGTAAATGCCAAATCTCACCTTAATAGCCTGCTCTTTCCAGATGTTTCTCTACTGTTGAATGGATCTATAATAAATCTCCTATCTAATAGTAGGAAAATAATAGTATAGTCTAACAGCAATAAAAGCTAACCCTTGTGGAACAATTAATATGTATTGTTCCAGGCACATGGCATATTTTAACCCATTTAATCCTTACCACAATTCTATCTTCATAGCACTGTTGCAAGTATTATGTAATAGTACTGTTAATAGTCCATTTTGCATATGAGGAAATTGAGGTACAAAGTGGCTAAGCTTGAGGTTATACAACCAATAAATAATGGAGAGTGTCTTAAAAAAAAAAACAAAAGCCCGTTTGTTTGAGAGAGATTCTCTGAGCAAGGAAGAAAAGCCTAGTTTTATAGAGCAGACAGGAAATAAAAGAATTTGCCTTCTGCTATATAAGAACCTCAATGGATTTTTTTCCTAAAATATTTAGAAAGCAAGAGATGCACACAAAAAAGTCATACATATTATATTTGGAAAAGAAATGTCCCCTGGGAAGTGACCTTTATTACTAAAATTTGAGTCCTAAACCAATTTTTATAGCTCAGTTATAAACTGCTAAAACCAGACACTTATATAATAGAAATGCTGACATGACCTTAATTCCAGAGGTGCAAAGGGTATAATTGAATTTAAGAACAATGTATCTCATCCATTAAGTCATTAAATAGATCGTAATAATCTGACACATTTGGTAAGTACTACATGAAAGTGGTTAACAATGATATGCAAATAAAATGAGCTTTCACTATTACCTACTGTATTTTAGGTTGTGTTTGCCAAATAGAACATTAAATTACAATATAGTAATTTATAAAATATTATGGCAGTATGTTTTAAAAGTTCCTGAACATGATGCCAACACAGAAAGAAGGGATGTAGAATCTACAGGATATTGCCAGTGCATGTTGTGCTTATATTTACAGCTTTTAGAATTAAACCTAATCAGAAATAACTCCTTTGGTTCCAAGCTTCTGGAGTTGCCCTGGTGGTGCAATGAATCTGGTTGAAGAGCATATATAAGGATGCCAAGTAAATGCAAAAGCTGGAACATTCCTCCATACATAGATGTATATTTGGCACTGTTGAGAATAAACATCCAGATGTTTGGCATCATATAGACACAACCTCAACCCAATGCCAAAATCTAAGTGAACTTGAGAGTTAAACACATAGTCAGGAAATTTAATCAATTTAGACATCAGTCAACCTCGTTCTAACTCAAGTAAAATAAAACAAAACCAAAATCCCTCTCTTCCTTCGTAAGGGCAGGGTTGGAGATCTGGCTTTTCTATTTATATTGTCTCAATTCTCCATTTAATATGACTGTTCTTAGGACCATTAGTGAAGTGCACTAATCATTTCAGTGCAACGGAGAATCCAGGAGTTGGCATGGCCCTCAGAGTTCCAACAGTTCGTTATTTTAATCAGATCTTCTGGTTGTTTTATTTCCCTACACAAATGCTGATATAGCAAATAAGAGTTCATAAATAAGTAAGAACATATCTAATACATTTTCTAGGTAATAGCTGGTCACAATAATTGCAAATATATTCAAATATCTTATTTTAATTTTCTATATAGGCAGCAAGCTATGGCTACCAATATATGCCTATATATAAAAAGTGACCTAAAAATTGAAAATGTCGAAAATCACTGCCATAGTGAAATAGATTAAAATAATCAAGAGTCTAAATAGAATGTAAATGACTCAATTAGTATGGTAGATTGACTACAAAAAATGGCTCTAATTTTTTCCCCTCCTTACATTGTATCTTTACAGTTCTTCCCATCGAGACAGAAAATTTATTTGCACCTCTACCCCTTGAATTGGGACTCACTTATAGCTTGCGTTAGCCAGTGGATGTGGTGGACATGACGGGGTCCAGTTCTGAACTAAAGCCTCAAGAGGCCTGAGTACATTCACTTGTTCTCTTGTTCTTCCTTTGCCATGAGAACAAATCTGGGCTAGCCTGCTGAAGGAGAGACCATGTGACAGTCAAATCATCCCAGCAGAGGCCATCTGACCAGCCAGCCACCAGCCGACCCACCAGCTGATCAGATATGTAAGCAGCCCACCTACACACAGCTGAGTCCGGCACAGACCAGCAGAAGCCACCCAGCTGATTTATAGATATATGAGAAGTCATAAATGGTTGTTTTAAGGCAGTAAGTTTTGGAGTAGTTTGTTAATGCAGCAATAGCTAACTGGTACAATTAGACAATATTTTTATAGCAAAAAATGCAAATATTGTTATGTTAAATACAATGATCCTTGAATTTATATATCTTTAGTGTTTTTTCAACATGCTGTCATAGACTTGGCCTGTGCTGTAAGACAGATATAATTGTCCTCATTTTAAGGATAAGAAAATTGAGGGGAACCGGCTGTAGCTCAATTGGTAGGGCTCTGGTTTACCACATGGGAGGCCCCGGGTTCGGTTCCTGGGGCCTCCTCAAGTGGGCAGACCTCCTCAAGAAGGCAAGCCACCACGGGCAGGGCAAAGCCACTGCGGGCAGGGGAAAGCCGCCGTGAGCAGGGCAGGCCGCCACGTGGTGAGCTGA
>PVKH010032628.1:0-12140 GCA_004027955.1 Chaetophractus vellerosus | reverse complement strand
TCATTCTGAACCAATGGAGTTTGGAGTATAACAAGTATATCATCATTATACATTAATAATTATAATACAGTAAGTCATGAGCATTGATCATGGTTTGTGTAAAGTACAGTGGGAGCACAGTGGGAGGGTGAAGTCTAGAAGAGGCCTACTGTGGCAGTTTGAGATTACTTTATGAATCCCCAAAGGAAAAAGTTATGTCTGTAAACTAATCCATTCCAGTGGGTGTGAGACCATTTTGATTGGATTATGTCGGTGAGGCATGACTCAAGTTGAGTCTCTGCCCTCTCGCGGGGTCTGATAAAAACGCTTTAATGTGTGTCAATAAAATTGATTAAAAAAAACAAAACAGAGATACAGAGGAGACACACACAAAAAAGGGAGCTGCCATGCTTGATTCTCCCATGTGAGAGAGAAAAGATTTCTATCTTGCCCACAGCTGAGCTTCAAGGAGAGACGCTCCCAAGAAGCTCAAAGAGCTGAGGCCCAGGGAGGAGGCCTGGTAACAGACAAGCCCTATGCCAGGTTTGCCTACAGCTGCAGAAAGGTGGAGACCTTGGCAGAGATCAGCGATCATCTTGCTTCACCACATGGCAGCTGACTTTGGTGAGAAAACACCTCTTATAGTGCCTTGAGTTGGACTTTTCACGGCCTTGGAACTGTAAGATTTTACCCCAAATAAATCCCCTTTATAAAAGCCAACCCATTTCTGGTACTTTGCACTGGCAGCCCTTTGGCAAACTAAAACACTTACAGAAAGGGTATGTACAAGTTTTGGAAGTCTTCCTGCCAGAGTAAAACGTGTGGTGGTAGTACATTTCATGCAATGGGAACGCCATGTATAAAACCATGATGGTAGGAAACTACAAATACTAGTCAGGGAGCTACATGTTGTTTCAGAATTGTTTGAACCATAGATTTGATGGGAGAGGAATGGAAATGGGAATAGGGGAGCCCAGTGAAGAAAACTTTGTCTTGCTAAGAAATTTTGATATTTTGGATCATTAGTTATCACCTGATGCTTCTTGTAGTCTGAAAGTTCTTTGGAGGATCTGGCTGGAGGACCACTGTATAATACAGGGAGGTGGGGCAGGGGAAAGGGAGGGCTGGAGGCTAAACTGCTAGGAATCCAGGTCTTTTGCTTCAAGCATTTTAACTCCTCTTTTTTTTGTTTTTAGTTTGGGGTTCTGCATAAGGCTGGGCTTGAAAACCAAGCATATTTCTACAAATAAATTGGCTGACAAAGTTCAATATAAACTATGGGAAATAATGTATGGAGCCTAAGCATGGATGAAATTAGATGCATCCTTTCCAAACATCTGCCCTCTGCCAACCCTGTACAGCATGTAACCCCAAAGGGCAGAAGCCTGGTGTAGGTAGGCTAATCAGAGGTAGTTACAGCTACCTAGAGGAGAGTCAATGAGGGCCAGAGGGAAGGCCCTCTTTTGGAAAGAGAGCAATGAATTCTATAGAAACTGAAGTGGTTGTAAAATGAGGCTGGGCTGAATAATCGTTGCTTTCTGACACGGTGATATTCTGTGTTCAGAGACTCAGTTTCTTTTTGGCATCTGTTCTTCTGCCACTCTGCCATTTTCACATACCACTAATTCCCCTCCATTGCTGATGAAGTCATCTTCTCGGCAGTATAACTGTCTAATCACTACTGCATGCTGCTGGGATGAGGTTCATAAAGAGGTGGGCAGCCTGACTGATACTTTCCCACCAGTCTACATCCGGCTTGTTCACGTAAGGACTCCAAATCTCGCAACACTGATATAAAAAAGCTGCCAGCCTTCTTCTTTTTCTGTGAAAATAACTAAATCTCTAACCCTGCAGATCTAAAGTAACCATTTAATTGATCCTGCAGAGATATCAAGTCTCTGACTTGATATTTTTCTAATTCTCAGTTTATGTGAATGGCTAATAGTATTTTATTCATATATTTGAATGCTAGAATACTTGGCAGCAAGTTTGAAAAATAAAATTTCACCAAATGAATGAACTATTTCATCAATAATTACAACACATTCAATCACTACTTAACTACAACACAATCACTACTTAACTATGATGATGTCTTGCTATGATTATAAAAGCAATCCACAGATGTTTGGATTTAAACTTAGTCTCCTTTATTCACTAATTAATATTGGCCAGGTGCTTTAACTTTCTGAAGTTTCTAAATCTTGGTTTTCTCATATTAACATGAAGGAAGATTCTTTGACATTTAAATGAAATAATCCATTTTGTAAATGACCCACACATAATAGGTATTCAAAAAGAATTAGCTATTTTAGTAGTATTGTTATAAAATTATGTTATTATTATAATTATTATTTTTACATGTATAGTAACAAGCACTGTATTGTCTTTTGAATACAATAATTTCCTATCTAGATTTGCTCACTTGAGGTTAAATTTCATGAAGGAAAGTTTTCTTGAATTCTTTGTCTTGGTTCTTACTCATTTCCAGTTACCTCACTTTGCAAGGTGCTGCATGACCTACCTAGCTAGTGTTGTACTCAATGGCATTCCATTGCCGTTTCTTATTCTGGTTTTGCAGATGAGGGAAAGAGCACAAAAGTGAGAAACAACTTTGTAGAAAGAACAAAAAAGTTCTAAAGTTCTCAGGGTTGAATTAAGCATCTATATAAAATGTATTAAATTTGATTGCAAATAATCTTGAAACCTTATAAAGTTGTACCACCTTTTATCCACAGGTATAATCATATTAAAGTAGCCAAGTGTTTTAGTTTGCTTGGCTGCTGGAAGCAGATACCATAAAGTGAGCAGGCTTTAGCAATGGGAATTTATTAGCTTACAAGTTTATAGTTTAGAGGCTGTCTGCTGATCTTTCCTTTCTCTTCCAGGTTTTGTTGCTTTCAGCTACTTGCTTTCATGGCTTTCTCTCTCTCTTTGTCTAATGAATTGCTTTCTCTTATAAAGGACTCCAGAAAGAGGATTACAACCCACCCCAGGCCATGCCTTACCTGAATTAACCTAATCAAAAAGTCCTACTTTCAATAAGTTCATACCCACAGGAATTGATTAGCTTTAAGAACATGATTTTCTGGGGTACATACAGTTCCAAACCACCACATTAAGCACCCAGCACAATATCTAAATCATAGTCACTCAGGAAGTGTTGAAAGAATGAATGGACCTACAACTAACTCTATTGAACTTGGCATTTTTTGCCCTTTTGAAATTTTATGTGGCCATATGGATAAAGAAGAAACTGATAACTCAGGTTAGACACTCAAGAATACTGACATGATCAGTATTAAGCTAAGACCAAAGAGAGAAAATAAGAGCCACTTCATTCCTAATTCTATTTGCTCTTGATTATTGGAATGTAGCCTCAGTTTATTTCCATGACATCAATGTGTAAGTGTAGAGAGCCAAAGACAACTTGAGCATATTTATTTATTTTTTGTTTATATTAGAGAAGTTGTAGGTTTATAGAACAATCATGCTTACAATAAAGGACCCCCCATACACCTCCCTATTATTAACACTTTGCTTTGGTGCAACACATTTGTTACCACTGATGAGGGCATATTTTTATAATTATACTCTTGACTGAAGTCCATGATTTAATTTAGGGTTCACAGTATAGTGCAACATGGTTCTTAATAATTTGTTGGTATAGGTTGTATCCATTCTGTATATATTTCTAACTACCCATTTATCACATCATAATAACTTTTAATATTTTACTTCTTGGAGTAAAACAACCTCAGCCATGTAATTGTAGAAAATGGGAGTTGCATGTGATGGTGAGTTCTAACTCATCAGCACTAGTCTTTACTAAGTGCCACAGTTGAGTTCCTAATAAGATTAGATAATTTTCAGTAAAAAAAATTGCTAGAGTTCAAGGAACAGCAGAAATTGCTGACTCTTAACAATTAGTACATGCATGTTTAACTTGAAGAAAAAATATTTTACTCTGATACACAGATCCAACAGTTAAGGATAACTAAAAAAAACAGAAATAGGGGGACTATTTAGAGGAGTATCATAGATGAAAAATACAAAGATCATGAAATAAAATATTGAGTTGAAATTTTAGTTCCACCACTTGCTAGCTGTGCAACATTGCTTAAGTCATTTGCGGTCAATTTCCCCATCTTGAAAAAGGGTAATAATAATACCTATGTCAAAATGTCATTGTGGGACTTTAATATGATATCACGTTTCAAGTAGTTACTATAAAGTGTGTGGCACAGAATAGTGGTTGTTTTTTTCTATTTTTTCTACTTTTAAAAATTCCCATCCAGTTACTATGACCTACTACTTTGTGAACTAAGTGTAAGTTCTTATTCTGGAAATAGAGTGTTATGTTGACTCTAACGGGCTAAATGCAGCCTGTTTTCAACTACTTTGGCATTGAGATACAGATTCTGGATTATGTAGAGTCTTTGATTCTCATTCTTCTCCAGCATGTGTCTTTTAAAAGATCACCCGTTCCTTTATACTCCCACAGACATGTGGTCAGAAGAGAGACAGAAAAGAGAGACAGAACAGACATCAAAGCTATCGTTTGTTAAATTTTAAATAGCTCAGATAAAAGAGGCAAAGTGGTGGTAGGGTAAAACACTGCTGCCCATGACTCTGAAGTGTCACAAAGCAGTATGAATTGCAAGACAGTTTATTTTAATGAATGCATTCAGAACATCATAATATTTCTTTAGGATTTGCCCCTCTACTAAAAAAATGCTAAAAATTCTGATTAAATAGATAATTGCAGTTTTATTCTGGCTACATTAATTTATAACCATTCACAAAATATTTATTGATGTTATAATTATAGAGAGTACAATTTAGACAATTTAGGTTTAAATTCTTTTGGTTTTGTTATACACAAGAATACAACTTGATTGGGTATAGAATTCTTAGATCACAAATATTTTGCTTCAGAACTTTTTAAACTATCTATTTTCTTGAATTTAGTGCTGCAATCAACCTGATTGCCATATCTTTTATTTGCCTGGAGCTAATATTTTTTTTCTCATATCTCTGAAATATCAGTAAAAGACAGGAAGGCAGGATAAATCTAGATTTTAGTTTCTTTCATTGATTTTGATTCATGTATGGTGAGAGCTTTAGATCTGTAGACAGATATTTTGACTTTGATAATTGCTTCTCTTTCACGTGTTGTGGTTTTCTTTTTGGGCATGCCCTTCATCCATATCACGTATATCTCTTTTTCTATATCTCTATCATAATTCTTATTTTTTCCCTTTATTTCTGTATTAATATAAAGGTTTTCAACTTTCTTACTCATTATTTATTTGAATTTCTAATGTGTCCTTTATGTTCTTTATTACCTCCATTGCAGATTTTATTTCTTGATGTTGAATTTTCACTTCCTTATTCTCTTTTTCTCTTTCAGTTTGCTCCTTTCCCTTCTCTCTTTCCATATCTTCTCATCTTCTATCTGTTATTTTGGAGGCCCTGTTTGCATCAAATGTTTTCTAATTTGTTTTTGCTTTTTTTATAGCACAAGCTTTCCAAACCATGTCTTTTCTTTTGCATCTTAATGGCCATGTTCTCTTTTTAGATATTTGTAGTCTTCTCTTATAAGACCTATGAAAGCTTTTGTCTATTAAAAATTCTTTAAGAGAAAAGTTTACTCTTATCTGGTGTTTGGATGCAGATGGGGTATATAGAATGTCCCAGACTCCTCCACTATCTATTTAAGTTCAAGTAGAAGTTCCCCTTTTGAGCTGAGCCAAATAACCATGGTATTCCAATTTGAATGAGGTTTCCTCTATTGTTAGAATCTAAACCATGCCAGAAAATTAGAGTGTTTCCTACCTGTACAAGTGTGATATCATGCACATTTTAAAGTAAGAGATATATTGAATTATATGTTGTCAGAGTTATATATTGTTATAAGTAAGTATTGTTATATAATATAAAATTACATAAAATACATAATATATATTTTTATATAATATTGTTTCAAATAAACTTACATATTAAAGTTATAGGTTACTAATTCTTTGTCATTGGGTCTGTTATTTACCCTTTTCAAGTTACCATTTTCTCTTCTAAAATGGGGATAATAATCCAAGAGACTGGTTGAATCAATTAAAGAAGTTCATGTTTTTAAGGCATTTATCACAGAGTCTGTCATAGAGTAAGGATTCAAAAATTATTAGATTTTTTTATTACACATATTATTTTATAACAGCTCTATAGTTTACAGAAATGTCTGGGATCTCAATACAAACTGTCTTTTGCATTTTATGATTATCTACATTAAATCTAGTTTGATATTGCCATAATTAACATTCTCCCTGCATCCATTTCACATGAGAAACTATCATTGGTGGTAAAAATGGAAAATTTAAGTGATATCACTGCAATAAATTCAGAGAGTACAAAAGCAGGTTAAACTACAGAAAGTTATTCAAAGAAGTTTAATAATGTATTTTAATAAAATTGTTCCAGTTAGTAATTTTACTATAAAGCAAGGACAAGAAAAAGTGTGTCTGGATCTGTGTTCACTAAAACATTCTACTGCAAAAAAGAGTAGGTCTGATGTGGTTTATTTCACATTCAGAATGGCACATAATAGTATTTTAAAGTCCCATTAGTTGGTAGGTTATAAGTCATATCTGCATTTACTCTGCAGCCAGTGAAATAGAGTTTTAATGGCATGGTAAATTATATTGTAAATCTTCCAATGGGATCACAATTAATTCATAATGTTGGTTGATTGGTTGATTTAGCAGTAAGATTGAGTATGTTTTTGTATCACCCCAATTTTATGGGAGAAGTCTGCACATAAATTTAAACCTCAATGACTTTCCTGGAGTCTTAATAGGCTGCTTAGCCAGAAAAGATTCTTATAGAATATACAACGAAATTTAATGCTTGGTTTCTCATGACTGTGCGAAAGCGTCCTGCTAGGCCAATTTTATTCCATTCTGTTACAGAATCATGGGGATGCAAAGCTTATAATCTGTTAGTGTAAATTTCACTTGTGATTCCAATTTACCAGATATATATCAACAAAAATAGTAGAATCTAGTTTCTCTTCAAAGGAAAGCATACTCAAGCCCAAATATGTAAAATAAATAAAGGAGAACTGTTTTGATGACCTTTAGGTAGATCATTTCAGAAGTCCCTCCTGCTTGTTTCACCCAAAAAGCCCTCAGAGAACTATCCAGAACTGTTTGAGCACAGACTCATGGACTCCTTAATTGAAACTTGGTCAGAGAAAATCACGTACTGCTATTTTCACTTAACAGTTCTATTTCTTTGAACTAATTTTAGCTGCATTTTCTAAGGTCTACTATGGAAAATGTAATTTACTCCCATAATACATATATTCATGTATTATTTTCTTCTCATAGGAAAAAACATAAAATTATTTGTCACTGCTAAACCTGGAAGAATATTGGTCATTTAATTTCTTTCTTTAAGCAGTTCCTAATTTTTCACATTTGGCCTTTAGTGTTTCAATTTCCCCTTATAAACCCATTCATACTAATCTAATTCACTTAGTAATTCTCATATTTTTTAACCCATTAAACTATTGAGTGACCGTTTACTTTTCATTTCCAGATTTTCATTATTCTTATCATGTAAAACTAAAAAAGAAGATATACTTTAGTAAGGACCTGATGAATTGCCACACAGGGCTGAAATGTATGCATGACTGGCTTGTGATCCATCAGCTCCACAGGGCAGTAGTCACAATGTACGCTATGTGTGAACACAAATGGCAGCTTTATGTTGTCATTTAATTTTATTTTTTAATGGTCACACTACCTATCTGTAAGGAAGGGAATTCTTTTAATACCCCTCTTCATAAGATTTGGAGTACACATGCTCCATCCTTTTGTCTGAATATGTAGTATCTCACACAAACGTCCTTTGGCACAGCTCCAAGACACACTATTATTTCTTTTTTTTTTAAGATTTATTTTTTATTTAGTTATATATCACCCCCCCCTTGCTGCTTGTTCTTGCTGTGTTCATTTTTGCTTTTTTTGCATTCTTCTGTGTCTGCTTGTCTCCCCCTGCTGCGGCATCCTGCTGAGTCAGCTCACCGCACGGCGGTCTGCCTGCTTGAGGAGGTCCCAGGAACCGAACCCGGGCCTCCCATGTGGTAAACCAGAGCCCTACCAATTGAACCATAGCCATTTCCCTAATTATTTCTTAAAAGGAGCTAAATTTAGGGGCTAATAAAGTTAGAATCTTTTAAGGACAGGATTTTTTGGCTGAATAGCAACATTAAATTGAAAGATATAACGTTGCTTTAGCTTCAGAGTCAGTTTCCCAAGAGGAATACATAAAAAACCTCAGGAACAATGGAGCAGAAGATGTGATCCTGAGGTAATTGATATGCTACCAAAAAGGAAAGAAGAACAACAATCATAGCTACCTAAAAGAGGCATAAAAAAAAAAAAGTCACAGCAAAGGAAAGAACACAAATTTACATTCCAAGTAACAGAACTGGGTGGAAGCTAAGAGTCAGAGATTTCTGAAACTTTCACTCACATTCTGACTCTATGCAAATTATGAGCATTCCCTGAGGAAACAGGACTGCACATACATGAATATTTAAAACACAGACACATCATATAATTATAAACATATCAATGTTGTTAATTTTTTTTCTAAGTATTTTATCATGTAAAACTAAAAAAGAAGATATTTTTTCTAAGTATTTTGTTCCACTTAGGCAGCATTTTTTTTTTTTTTTTTTGAGGTACCGGGAGCTTGTATGTGGGAAGCCTGTGCTCAATCACTGAGCCACATGGACTCCCCTGAGTTGGTTTTTCTGTTTGTTGTTGCTTGTTGTTTGTTTGTTTTTAGGAGGCACCAGGAACCGAACCCAGGACCTCCCATGTGGGAAGCAGGCATTTAACTAAGCCACATCTGCTCTCTTAGACAACATTTTAAAGTTCACCACTTAACTTCTGCTTCTGGGAAGATGGAATAGACACAAATTTCTCTTTTTCTCCCACTAAACACAACTAAAACCCCGGGATATTATATATAAAAAGAAGCATAAGAAGACTCCTAAAGGTAGAGAAAAGAAGCAGACTGGATGGGAATCATGGGACAACAATACAGTGGTGAGTTATCTGGGTTTTCTCTTTGCTGCACATATCGCAGAATTGTAAATGGAGGAGCTGGCATCAGGAAACTCCAGCAGATGTAGATAAAAATAAAAGCCCCAAGAAAATCCTACATGTACTAATCAAATGACTAGAAAAGAGGCAGCTTTACAAGTCATAAAACTCTTTGAAAATAACTGCTCTATTCCAGTCAAACAACACAGAAAACACAGGGCATTACCCTTACCCATGTCTAGCAAAGGCTGAGAGGGAAACGTAGACATCTACCCTCACAGGGTACAGCAAAGCACCCCAAACACCATGCTGGGGTGGTTTCAGAGAAGAGCCAGTAGGGAGTTGTGACATTCAAACCCACTGGATAGTAACAAGCCACATTCATGTCGGGTCAGAGAAGCCCATGCGGTGAATGTTACAGCAACATGCCACCTCTCCCTGCTGTGGAAGTGTTAGAGGAGACCAGGGGGAGAATCAGGGCTTTCACCACTGCCCAGCAATAATGAGGCCATCCCTTTCCCATGATGTCACTGGAGGTCACCTATAGAGCAAGGAAGCAGCACAGCCTCTCCCAGCATGGGTTGTATTTGCAAAAGCCCAGTGGGAAGTCAGAGCTCCAAATACAAGGAGGATCCCCTCTCTTCTTTGGGTGTCAACAGAGGCTTAGTAGGGCACCTGGACTTCCACAAAATCTGGCAGTAACAGGTTGTGTCTACCACTTCTCTTCCCAGAGCAGTGTCAAAGAAGCCAGCTAAAATAATAGGCCTAAATAAGATCCAGGGTCTCATAACATAATACACAAAATGTCCAGGTCCTAACTGAAAGTCACTTATAATCCAAGAACCAGGGAAATTTCAAATAGAATGAAAAAAGAAAACCAAGAGATAAAAAGCCAATAAGACAAAAACACAGAGATGTTAGAATTATCTGAAAATGATTTTAAAAGTTATCATAAAAATCTTTAAATGAATAATTACAAACATACTTTTAAAAAGTGAAAAAATATCCTCAATAAAGAATTAGAAATTCTCAAGAAAGAAACAAAAGACATAAAGAAAAGAATGAAAATTTTAGAGCCAAAAAAATAATAATAATAAAATGTGAACCTGAAGATAGACCAATAGAAGTTATCCAACTGAACAAAAGAGAGGAAATAGACTTGAAAAAGGAACAGTGCCTTCACAGACCTACTTGTTGTACTGTATACAAAAGATCTAACATTTGAGTCACCAGAGTCCAGGAAAGCAAGGAGAAAGAAAGTAAGCTGAAAGTTATTTCAGGAAATATTGGCTGAAGTCTTCCCAAATTTGGAAAAGACATAAACCTTCATATTCAACACATCTGAGCAAACCCTTAAAAGGATAAACTCATGCCAAGACATATCTAAACAAACTTTTGACAAAGAAAGGGCAAGAAAATATCTTGATATGAGCAAGTCAGAAACTTCATCTTTCTTATAGGAGAAAATACTTTGAATGATAGTGGCTTAAGGCAGAAGAAAATGGCCCAAAATTTTTCAGGTGCCCAAAGAAAAGAGCTGCCAGCACGTAATTCTTGATGAAAAATACTGAAAATATTCTTCAGGAATGAAGAAAAATTAAAATATTCAAAATTTAAGAAAAACTAAGAAAATCTGTCACATAAGAGAAGGCCTATAAGAAATTCTCTAAACAAAAAGAAAATGATAAAAGAAGAATCTTAAAACCTCACAGAAGAATAAAGAACACAGTAAGAGAAAACATATGGGTAAGTGCGATAGAATTTCCTTCTCTTCTTGTGCTTTATTTTTTGCATTTTTTTATTGGAGAAGTTGAAGGTTTACAGAACAATCATGTATAAAATACAGGATTCCCATATACCACCTTAACACCTTAAATTGGTGTGGTACATTTGTTGCAATTGATGAAAGGACATTTTTATAATTGCACTATTAACTCTAGTTGATGATGTAACTTAAGGTTCACTGTGTAGTGCAGTTCTATTCAACTTAAAAATTTTTCTTAATTCTATTACCATATACACAAACTAGCATATCACTTTTTAAATGACATTCAGATACATATTTCAGTGCTGTCAATTATGTTCACAATTTTGTGCTACCATCACCACCATCCATTACCAAAACATTTACATTGTTCAAAATAGGAACTCTGTACATTTTAAACCTTAACTTCCTACTCCCTATCCCCATCCCCATCCCATCCCCTGGTGTATTAGTTAGCCAAAGGGGTGCTCATGCAAAGTACCAGAAATCTGCTGTCTTTTATAAAGGGTATTTATTTGGAATAAAAGCTTACAGTCCTAAGGCCCTGAAGAGTCCAATTCAAGATTGCTTTCTCACCATAGTCAGTTGCCACGTGTTGAAGCAAGATGGTAGATGATCTCTGTGAGGGTTCAGCCTTCCTCTCTCTCAGCTACAGGCTGGCATAGGGCTTGTTTCTTTCTGGGCTCAGCTGCAAACTATTTGGTGAATGGCTCATCTCTCTTCTCAGGGCTGCAGAATCAAAGTTCTGTCCTCTGCCATGTCTATGGAGCTCGCTCTCTCCTCCTGTGTGTGTTTGTTTATATCAGCCCAACCAGGGGGTGGGGACTTAACCCTGAGTTATGCCCTAGTGACATGGTTGAATCAAAGCCCTAATCTTTTATCAAGTAAAACTTTTGAATTTAATACAACCAAAAGGTATTAAATTCACCCAGAGGAACAGGCCAGTTTACAAACCATAATCTCTCTTTTTGGGGATTCATAAATAATCTCAAACTGCTACATCTGGTAAACTATATTTTAGATACTGACTCTTTGAGTTTTCTTATTCTAATTAATTCATATAGTTGAGATAATTCAATATTTGTCCTTTCCTCTCTGGCTTATTACGCTCAGCATGATGTCTTCAAGGCTCACCCATGTTGTTGCATATGGAATATGTGCAATGGAATATTATTCAGCCATAAAAAGGAATGAAGTTCCAATGAATCCCCTTGTGTTTTCTAAGTCATGTTTGATAGTTGAAGCAAGAATTTTAACACTGTTTCCTGTCTAAATAAAGACAG
>PVKH010032627.1:0-12136 GCA_004027955.1 Chaetophractus vellerosus | reverse complement strand
CACCCAGGTCCTATGGTCAGGGAGGATAGCTCCAGAGTTTGGTGCCTTGCCAGTGGGCCCTACTTTGGAGTTTGTGCTCCTAAGAGTGACAGAGTTGGACTCAATTATGTCTTCCCTGCACATGGCTCATCTGTCCCTTCTATTCAAACCTATACTTGGTGCTAGAGTTTGTAGGTGTACATCCAGAGACTAGAGTCTTTGGGCTGTCCACATGCCAGCTGGGCCCGGAACCTTGATGGAGCTGCAACTCCTACTCTACAGCTCATTGGACTCACCCAGGACAACTGGCAGGGAGATGATGATGGACAATGGCCATCCCAGGGAATGGAGATAGTCTGCAGCTGCAGGCAGGATAGTTCCATCCATCTTCCCTGTGGGATATAAGCTCCCTCTCAATTGGAGGTGGAGTGGACATCACCATCCCAGACTCCTCAGGATTGGGGGAAGAGCTATGGACTAGAGTGGACTTACTAGTATTCTACTATAGACATATTGTGATTCAAGCATTTGGAGAAATTACAACATTGATGTGGAGCCAGTGGCCACTTGAGGGTCTGGGGACAGGGAGAGGGAAAAGCAATTGTAATACGGGGGCTTTTTCAGGACTTGGGAATTGTCCTGAGTGACATTGCAACAACAGATATAGGCCATTTTATATCATCACATAACATGCAGAACTGTGTGGGAGAGAGTGTGGTCTACAATGTGAACTATGGTCCATGCTTAATAGCAAAGCCCCAGGATGTATTTATCAATTGCAATTAATGTGCCACATTAATGAAGGATGTTTATATGGGAGGTTGTGGGAGGTGTGGGAGATGGGACGAATGGGAATCCCTATATTGTTTGTGTAACATTTATGTAATCTAAGTATCTTTTAAAAAATAAAAAAATATTATATAGATATCAATATGACTGGCATTGTTATAAGTAGATATGTCCTCATTGCTCCTTTTATTCAATTTACCCGCTACTGGTCTTTTCCTATAGAGCTGCTCTCATTTGCTTTCCTTACCCCACCCTCAATAATCATCCTCCTACTACTCACAACTACTTCTGAGAACTTGACAACGAAACCTGTCCTGTAAGAAAACTGCTAAGCATTTTTTCTTTGATTTTTTTCCCCCAAAGCAAATAGCTCTCAAATCCAAACAGTGTGCTCTAAATTCTAAACATGATGTAAAAGTGTGTATTTCTTACATGGGTTTTGACTCTACCTAGACATGTTAGGGCTGTTGAAAAACTTGAGACAAGTCCACATGTAATGATACAGTAAATTACCTTCAGAACAATCCTTTTGGTATATTCCTAAGTGCTCTATAAGATGACTCAAGCACAGATGGTAGGCTGGGTACTCTTGTTGCAGTCACAGTCATAGACGTCTACAATCCAAGTTTCTGTTTTAAACAAAGTCTATTGTTTTACCTGTAATTGGAGACATAGCAATCTGGAAGGAGTCATTCCAGTAATCTTCAGAACAGTTCGTGGTCAAAGGCAGAAGGTGCTAGAAAATTGGAACCCACCGCAAAAACTTCTGTGGGCCAATTTGGTTCATACTCCTCTGTGTTGACATAAGTATGACAATTCGGATAAAAGCAGATTCAGAGGCCTCTGGTCCATAGTGGCCTGAAAACTCTAAATATCTTCCACCTACCCTTACAGATCCCCTTTCCACCCTGATCCACGCTGCTCCGTTGCCAGGATGCTGAATTGAATGGGCCTTATCAAAGGTCTCCCTTGCCCTCTGGCTTCTTGTTGGATCAGCACACTGGAAGCACAGTAGGATATCAGAGGAAGGAAGGGGAATGAGTCAGAATATTTGACCCTAGTTTGGACAAAAATCAGATTGGGGTGACTGCTCAATGACTTCTATATGGGCAGACCCTAAGCACTGAGAAAACAGGCAGTGTTGTTTACATACTAATATGCATATAACAAAACTAATCTATCTCATACTTTTATACATGATTGTCAGAGCTCAGCTTTTCCTTAGGATCCCTTGGAAACAGTGTCGGGACCAATTCTGCAGAAGAGCCATGTGTCCTGGGAGGGCTTTGTAAACTGCCTTCTTCCCTAGCCATCATCAAATTAGTTACTTGTCAAATTGAGTCAGGGCAGAAATACATCAGAAGCTGGGAGGAAAAAATATAGAAAGGGAGAAACAGGATAGTGCTAGAAAGAGCCTGAGAGCAACAGATGTTAACAATATAAATTAAAGCAATCCTGCCACTGAACCAGGTTAACTTGTACAAGAGAGAGCTGTTCTTATTGAGCTCTTGCTAGATGCCAGTCATTATGACTGATGTTTTATCCATATTTTCTACTTAATATTCAAAAGGACACTTTGAAGTAAATACTGCTATTATCCTCATGTTAAAAATAAGACTACCAAGGCTAAATAAGAATCCAAGGGCCACATAACAAAGTAAAACAACTTGGATTTGAACCAATGTTCTGCCTGGCACTAACAACCCATGTCGTAGCCACAAGGCTACATTGCTCTTTCTACTTCTCCACCCTGGAGGCCTCAACACCAGAAGGAGTTTAAAAGATTGGGACAAAGAGTACTAGAACAGTCAAGACGATCTTCTGGTTTATTCCTTACAAGTCCAGGTAATAATTACAAGCACCAAAAAGGGTAATACAAGGAAGCCTCAAATCTAGTTTTATTTTTCATATTGATAGAAGAGATACATTCACCTCCACTTCTCAGCATAGTTAATTGTGTGGAAGAACTTATTAAAATGCAGGCTTTTTTAAAAAATTTGATGTAAAATTTTAAATACATGACTAAGATGCCAAGCCAAAAGAATAAAAAGGGGAGTGGCTGTGGCTCAAGTGGTTGAGCAGCACCTGCTTCCCTGTGGGAAGGTCCCAGGTTCAGTTTCTGGTGCCACCTGAAAACAAAACCAAAAACAACAAGCAAACAAACAAAAAAAAAATTCAGGGGAGTCGATGTGGCTCAGGGGTTGACCACCAGCTTCCCACATATGAGGTCCTGGGTTCAATCCCTGGCCCTGGTACCTCAAAAAAAAAAAAAAAAAAAAAAAAAAAAGAGCAAACAACTATTGCATCATGAAGGATGAAGGCAATGAAATTTATTTTAAAGTCAAAGTAGTTGAGGAAACTTCAACTTTAATCATGAAGATGGAAAATATTGTAATAACGTGAACTGTGCGCAAAGGAGGTATTTAATAAAATGTTATTACAATAATAAAGAGGAAAAATAGTTAAAGGCATAAAAAAGGTGATTGAGTTTATTTTTTAACAATTAGTCATAAACTTTAGACAAGCCAATGATGAAAGAGCAAGGAGCCAACACACTCTCTGACCCACCAGAACAGAAAGTTAAGCCATTTGAAGACTAAAGTTCCAGCTTTAATTAAGAGCCCTGTGCTTTAAGTATCTATATCCAAACTATAAGCTTTAGTAAGACAAATGGGAACCTTCTGTTTAAAGGGCAAGCAAATATATATACTATGGGAAGACTCATCTTGTAAGAATTCATTCTATACCTTTACCACCCTGAGAAACTTTTGTTACCATAAACTTTAAAGATGCATTTTAATAGCGTCAAATCCAAGCCCTTGTGTGAAAAGGGGTGCTGTTTTAAGGAATACATCAGCAATCTGTTGTTTGTTTCGTGCTGCTGCTGACCCTTCTTGGGTTTAGGATGACCATTTTCCAAGAATAGAAAATCTGAGCTAAATGAGAAATTCTCTTTAAAATTACTTTATTGCTATGTTGGCTTTTCTTTGTAATTATGGTTGAGTTATTCCATAAAATTTGCTGCTATGATAGTCTTATAATGGCAATAAAGTTAAACCAATTTGTTATTCACTGGAGAAGATGGTAAATGGGAAACAGAATCTAAAACTTCTTTTGCTGAAGACACTGGTTAGGTTTTCCAGAAGCTTTTGGTTGGATTTTCCATAGGAATTGGCCTAGAGGCAAAGCTACATTTGAGGTGTCCTAGGAATAGCATGAGAAAAATGCCTTCCTAGCCTTATTTCCATCTTAAATAATAAGCAGAACTGTGTGTTGAAAGGAAACTGTTTGTGTTGGACTCAAGCAGCAAAGGAGGGAAAGAATTAAAAAAAAAACATGGAAACACCAGAACAAAAGTAGGCAGAGTGCCTGGAAATAAATATGAATATATATTTATATAATAAAAATACAAAAAATATATAATAAAAAAACTTTAAAAACTATAGACACGAAAATATTCCCAAACTCTGAAGACAGGGGTCAACTAGCGTAATTTTGTCTAAGTCGTATTGCAGAAAAGCAAGAATCCATTGCTACTTAATATTGAATTGTAATATATTAGCATCTCAAAAATCTTAAAATTCTCCTTACTCCATTAGTCATGAAGAATTTCTTAGCTTTGCCTGCATATTCATACCCTACTTTAGTCTCCCAATTTCCCTCTACCATCCTTATTGAAAACTTGAGGCTAGGGCTTAATAAAGTGCCCAGCGCAAATAGGTTCTAAATAAATGTTAATTTACTTCCACCTTCTAAATTTCTGTTGCCTCAACCTCTGAAATGCAAGTCTATAGCCAGTAATAAAAAGGGAGAGCACAAATGATTGCACATGTGACACTACGTCAAATGTCACTGTGTCTAAAATAAGTAATAAAATGTCACCCACGCCTTCTCTGAAACTTGGATACTATTATTATAAATTAAAGACATTCATTCAATTCACAGACAATGTCTCATTCATGAATGAAGAAATAATGAAAATGCCTGGGTCAGGCATAAATACAGCACTTGCTATAAATAATGGAGAAAATCGTATATAGACCAAAAATCCTCCTTCAGGAAAAAAGCACTATCAAAATACAAAATTAGGATAATACCAGATATCAAGGAAGGGATACCAGAGAACTTGAGGCACGAGAAAAGAATTCCGTTTTGTCTTTCTTGTCACATCATTTGGGTGAGATTGGATAATCTAGTTAATCCTCTGAAAATCAGTGTCCACTTGTATAAAATGAGAATAATGATAACTGCTTGTCAGGGTTGTTGTAAAGATTGAGTAACTTTGTGGATGAATAATTAGTTTGTCCAACATTGGAATTATAGATTAATAGTTCTCAAAGTGGGGTCCAGTTTCAGCAATGTATTGCTAGCAATGCACATTCCCAGGCCTCACCCCAAACTGACTGAATCAGAAATTCAGGAGGAAGAACCCAACAATCTATGTTTGAAAAAGCCCTCCACGTTTAAGAAGCATTGCTTTTTGATAAGTACAATCCTTGTTATTACAATCTTAGTGAATTCATATATGGAACATTAATTCGTAATTATTAAAATATTCAAATATATGTAGATTTATATCATTTTAGAAAAATGAGAACTAAAATAGTCAAGTGATTGAGCCAAGTTTATACACCTTTTAAAAAATAAAAGTGATTTAGCCAAGTTTATACACCTTTTAAAAAATAAATCAAATTATAAAATTACATACACACACATACAATTTTATTATTGACTTGCTTTATAAATTTGAAGATGCAGGCCTAGAAGAAAGAAAATCTTCCAAAGACTGGATTGAAAAACTTTAGGCCAGTATCAAAGCCTGCTGGATACCATGGTTCCTTAGCATATACGTGTCATCTGGAAAATGTAGACCTATCTAGTTGCCAATTTGTTTTGCTTGAGTCTCCAAATTCTAGATTCCCTCTTCTTTCAACAGTTTCCCTCAGTTGAAATGATTTTCTCTTGTTCTCAATGATCTCTGTGTTTTACTTTTTAATCTCTATTTGAATGCCATATAGAGACTAGAGAATCACAGTAATAGTGTCACCTTTTAATCTAGCCTGAAAACTACTAAAAAGAAAGCTTCAGGTAAAATAAATAACACCCTCACTTCCTCAATGTTATAAACTTATCAAACTAAGTTTTTACTCAGCAAAAGATTTATTCATTGAATGATGAATAGGTAAGAATTTATGTATACTAATCCTTTCCATCCACTTTTTCTCATTCTTTCTCAGCAAGTGAACAAACAAATTTAAGGGCTTTTTAAAAATATAATTTAATTATTAAAATGCAAACTTGAAAAATAGTAATCTGGGTTCTAATTACAGAATTGAGGTTACTTAGAGTTGGATACAAACTCCGAAATCAGTCAAGTAAGGAAGTAAACAGTGAGGGGAAAAAATCAGAATCTGGGCTTATTTCCCAAGTATATTTTTTATTCTCTAACATTATAATAAATTTTTTTATTCTTGGGAAATTTTATTACCAAATGTCTATATATGCAAGTTGAGAACAAAGTGAGAATATAAAAGGTAGATTAAAAGAGCTTTGTTTTATATCAGGGTTTCTCAGTCTTAGCACTAGGGATATTTGGGGCCAGATAATTCTAAGTTTTGGAGAACTGTCCTGTGCACATTATAGGATGTTTAACAGCATCCCTTAGCAAAGTCACTCCTAATTGAGAATCACTATTATATTAAATGATTATTTATTCTCCTAAAAAAAAAAGGTCAAGAGGTTAAAGAAATTAAAGAAAAGGTATACACATAAAACATACCACACTAAGTCCCCATTTATTCTATAAAAGAAAAATTATATGAAATGTATAAGAAGCAATCTGTCATTTGGTTCAAAGGACTGGATACAACCTAAGTGGATGAGAATTGTGGTTTTAGTGGGTTTCTGTGATGACTATCTCAGAAGCACAGCTAAGGAGCATAAATCCTCAGACATGTCAATCACTGGTTGTAGCAGTCCAAAGGAACAATACTGATTTAATCCTCAAACAGAAATGATAATTTTAAGAAAAAATCTTTCTTCCAGCTCTTTTAATGTTTTAATTGATTTTTAAACTGTCATTTTTATCCTCCTTGATTGCTATTATTGTATTTTACCAGCACAGTCCTAACGGTGGTTCTAGGGAAAGAGGATTGGTGGGAATAGAGGAAATTCAATGAAGGAAAATAAATCTAGCTTTGAATCCAAAGCCTCCACTATGTCTCTAGTTCTTCCCTTTCCCCCCATCTGTTTCTGGTTCCTCATTTGTAAATATTACTTAAAATAATGGACATTATTTAGGATTATTTTAAGAATTATATGTAAGTTCGTTCACTGAGCTTATTAGGTACCAGGCTTGGTTCTGCCCTTGCACAACTTATAGGATAGTGCCAAGAAGACAAAAATAAATAAGTAAATAAATGAATAAACAAGAATTTCTAATATATGAAGAATAAGGAAAAAGGGTAAAATCCTGTGAGGGGGGCAGTACCTGAGTGGGACATGTTTTGGATACGGCAAGGTCGGGGAAGACTTGACTCTAGACAAGCTCCTGTTCCTTTCTAAGCATCTATTTGAATAATGGCAAAATGAAATAACCTTATAGAATTGTTGTTAGCGCACAATAATTAGTAAGTAGTTAGCATAGAAAGTGCTTGCTACTATGACTGAAGTATTAGATTTTAAATAATTCTCAATATAGAGTTTGGTTTTTATCATTCTCAACAAACCCTTCTGTATATTTCATAAATTTCTTCTATCCAAAAAAACGTCTCTATGGACTAAGCCAAGAATTCTACTGTCCATTCTGTTTTTAGCAAGACATTTCTGATAGAGAATGTCAATTGTTAAGGTAACATTTACCAAAATGTGCTGTAATTCAATGGATGGCAGGTACTTTAAAGACAGAAAATAGGATTTACAACTCATTTCCTGAAATTTTGTTTTTCAAATGTTGATTGAAGGAAGAAGAAACCACTGACCAAGAAATTTTCCATTATCTTTTCTTTAATACTTAACTCTATTCCTTTCCAAAGTTCTCTTTATTCTCTGGGTTTTTTCTTTGCTAGTTTTTACAAGTAAAAATAGTCTCTATCCCAAAGTAAATTTAAGAATTCTCATACCTTTACTTTAAAAAAAAAACACTTTAAAAACAAAACACAATTTTCTAAGAGTTTCCAGCTACTGCCACTAAGGCTCAGAATGATCAATAAAGGAACAAAATTTTAAACAGTGTGTAAATTATTAGATGCATACATGTTAGGTATAGAAGATTCAAATTTTTATTTTATTCTTATGAAAAAAAGAGTAGTTCACTAGGTAAGCCATTATATCTATATATAGGATAAAGGACATTCTCTAAATGTTTTATAATAATTAACCATGAAGTGGATACAATTATTATTTTCATTTTATAGCTAAAAAGTAGATAGAAAATGGTAAATAATTGTCTCAAGCCCACACAGCAAGAAACTGGTAGAGAAGAGAGTGATTCAAACCCAGGCAATTTGGCTCCTGAGTTCATGAATTTAGCTTCTACACTATCCTACCTAAAATAAGCAAATAACCTCAATATCAACTTCAAGTCTCAGTGTTATAAAAATCACAGGACTTCTATGACTGGTAATAATAATGAGATTGGTCTGAAAAAACTCCAAAAACAACTGGCATCAATTTACTACTTTCATGGGCAATAAAGCATATAATTAAAAATAAATGCTTCTGAAAGTCCCTCAGACAGACCTTCATATGTTGCTTCAGTTTTATTTTTGTTTTATCATGGCATATATGTGAACAAATTACATAACACTATAAGTTATTTTTCTTAGGCTAGCTTAAAGGTGGGCTTTCTTGAAAGCATCAAGTTGGTGTTTTAGGATGTCTGGTAACTGCTGTATATAGGCTCACTGGGTGGGACGCAGGGAGAGAAGATGGGAAGTCAAGAGGAATACAACAGAAGAGAAATTTCACATTTACCAGAAGTACAAAACCAGCCACTTCTTCAAGACACATAAGAAGGAGAAAAGCTATTTA
The DNA here is from genome assembly GCA_004027955.1 of Chaetophractus vellerosus. Taxonomy (NCBI): domain Eukaryota; kingdom Metazoa; phylum Chordata; class Mammalia; order Cingulata; family Chlamyphoridae; genus Chaetophractus; species Chaetophractus vellerosus. The sequence continues at coordinate 3,337 of PVKH010032627.1, read as the reverse complement.
TGGCAAACATATATGAGAGGAAAATACAGAGAAAGAGTTCAACAGAAATAATAGAAACTGAGATATTATTGAGAGACATTCTGAAAATACTGGCTGCTTTTTATTTCAGAATTTGCTGAAATAAGTCTTCAAGACACTATAGGTCAACATAAAGAACTAAGAAATGTTTGGTTTTCTATCTGCTCCAGACCTCCACCCAGTCATTATGTTTTACGAATCTTTGGGAAGTGAGGTTAGACTGGAATGACAGTGCAGCGTTTCAACAAATCCTTTACAGTATTTCTGGGAAAAGCAGATACGCTGGCATAGTCTTAAAATGATAAATCCTTTATGTAAGTATTTTAGGAAATGGAATATAAACTGGTCCATTTGAAAAATATTTCTGCATAAACAGCACATTTTTATGTTATGTAAATATCACTGAAAGGAAAGATTCTGCTGAAATTGGAACAATTCCTATGACTTTGGATAAAGCATATTTTACCTTTCAGAAAGTTACTATGAAGTTAACTATTGGGAATCTCACTGTTATTTGAGATGTTAGCCTCCAAATGGTTTGAAGAAATTGCATGGTTGAAGGAAACTACAGGGAAATTTCCAATTCAGTTAGAAGAAGAAAAAAAAACAACCTATGAAGCAAGGGGAATTGGGATAGAAAATATTTCAAAAGAACATTTTCTACTATAGTTAGTGGCCAAGTTAACTTGATTCCAAACAGGACTCGGGCTTATGACTTGTGATCTTTGGATCACCTATACTACTTATATAGGTTGATTGAAAAACTTGCAATGCTATGTCACTCATTCTCTTAGTTTTTCCAGCTATTATGACATATGCTACACAGTAGCTTGGCTTAACAACAGGAATTTATTGGCTCATAGTTTCAGAGGCTAGAAGACTTTCTTCCCACCAGGTAGGTAGTACAGAAAACAAAAAGTGCAAAAACCAAAAAAGGTGCTATCATCAATTGTAACAAATGTTCTACAACAATATGGGAATTCTGTATTTTATGCAAATGATTGGTCTGTGAACTCACAATTTTTCTAATAATTTTTTTAAAAATCACCCCCTCTGGCCAAAATAGATTCAATAGAGTCACAAGTAATACATATAACTTTTTTTCTTTGAGGTACCAGGGCTGGGGATTGAACCCGGGACCTCCTATATGGGAAGCCGGCGCTCAACCACTGAGCCACATCAGCTCACCTGAATTGGGTTTTTCATTTGTTTTGCTTGTTGTAGTTGTTGTTTTGTTTTGTTTTGTTTTGTTTTGTTTTTTAAGGAGGCACTGGGGACCAAACCCAGGACCTCCCGTGTAGGAGGCAGGCACTCAACTGCTTGAGCCACATCCATTCCCTAGAAATAATTTTTAAAAAAGAGTTTGCCTTGGCACTTTTTATCAGTGGGAGAATAAAATTATATAAAAATATGTTACTTATTTTATTCAACAAGTACTTACTGAATACTCACTATGTGCCAACCTGCTAAATGAATTTCCTGCTTTCATTCTTCTCTTCCTTGTACTCAACCCTTTCTGGAATGTAAACTTCATAAGAGATTTTAAAACATATGACTGACCACCACAATACTGGTCGAATAATTTGTTTTCCTAAACTTTGCTTCCCCTGATTCAATCAGTGTTATGTACTACTGAGAGGTCTTACCAGTCATTTGATTTATTGATAATAGTGCTTTAAAGGAAAGTAATAATCAGAGGCTGATATGACCAACTACACTCCTGAAGCAAGCAAGTGCATATATCCTGACTTTTAAGTGATAAGAGAATTAGACTTGAAAAGTGATGGGGTGAAGGAGAAATAAACAAAGCAAAAAGATTACAGTTTGCTCTCCGAGACTTAAAGAGCTGACAAAGTATTGACTGCTTCAATGATAATAAAAACCAGAATAAACCAGAAAATAATACTTATTCTTCTAGACTTCAAAAGCCTAACATCATTCTAAATTTAATGAATGTCTAGGATCAAAAAATAAGTTAGGTTTCCATTAATTCTGGTTTAAATGTGATGGGTAACAAGAAAGAAAATTTTATAAATTTATGAAATATTAAAAGGTTATGTGATACAGTGTCCTTTCTATCCAGAGTCCATAGTCAAATTTGTACATAAATTTTCTCAGTGAGAGAAACCCTATGACTAAAGTACAGAAAGAAGATCCAACACTAATGAGATCTGAGAAAATTCATTATGGGAAACCTGGAGAGTTAGACAACGCATTCACATTTAAATGCTCTACAAAAGAATCAAGGCAAATATCGTATATTAATGGAATTTTAGGACCAATGTGACTTTTTGAAACCATTTAGTCTAATACTTTCATTTTTCACATAGGGATTCTGAAATAGTAGTTGTAATAAACTGCCTTGCTTAAAGTACCTGTCATTTTGAGGGAACTGGGGCACAATACGATGTTCCCAGGACTACAAAGCATAGAACAACCCCTCAAGCCAGAACACAATTTTAGATTTGATTTCTGAGGGCACACTTACCCCAATAAATCTAAAATGTCTTGTGTTCAAAATAGTTGGTTCAATTACTATAAAGAGTTCTAGAATAATTAGAAGCTGGTAGAGAAATGGCTTCAGAAATAAAGTGAAAATGTTATATTGTTGGTCTAGAGTTTTGGTATCTTCTATAAATAAATAGGAAATTCTTAAAAACAGGATACCCTAATACCTTTCTCTAAAAATCTTTTTCTGAGTTATCTCCAGCCCAGTCCTCTTGCTTGCAATTCAAAGTTGCAAATCCTAACTATTCCTTGACAACCTAACCTGAGTAAGTTCTCCTCTCCTTCAGGTGTTTTATTGACACCTTAGTCAGAAATTCTCTGACCATCCTACTTAGAATTGCAACACACACCCAGACTTCCCATCTTCCTTTATAATTTTTACTTTACTCCAAATAACTTGTAACTATCTAATACGCTATTTATTTTACTTACTTTTTGTTTATTGCCTTCCCCTACTAGAGTGAAAAAATCATGAAGACTGAGCTTTTACACACATGCACACACAAACACATTCCTGCACCTAGAATAGGTTCCATCATGAATATGCAATAAATATTTTTCAATAAACACATGATGAATGAATTAATTGCCAAGAGTTGTATACATTCTTTTGTTCCAACATACTTGAAAAGAATTTTTATGAATATTATTTGAACTGATTCTTTAAATTATGACTGAATCATTTTGTTTTGGTTTACACACATGTATTTATATACATAAGGTGATATCACTACACAAATTATAGTACATAGCTATACTATATGATCACATCATGACATTGAATCCTTAGAGGAAAGTTAAAAAGCCTCCT
>PVKH010032626.1:0-12137 GCA_004027955.1 Chaetophractus vellerosus | reverse complement strand
CAGAGGATGAAAAGTCTTTAGCTTCTCTCTTTGCTCTAGAGTTTTATCTAACTTGTAATTCTGTGTGTGTGTCAAGATTTCTTGTTGATTCTTTCTTCCCCTTGCTGTATTTCCCTGCCCCTTTCTGTGTTCCTTTGAAGGAAGAAGATTAGGGCCAGAGCATTCAAAAGGGGTGAAAAAGGAGAAGGGATAATAATAGTACTGAGAAAAGTTAGAAGAGGGGCCTTATTAGATTTAGCAAATTGAATATTTAACTCATGAAGGCAGTGTAGAGTGATAGGGGAAAAATTGGAGTGTCTACTCCAAATAGAGTGAAAAAAATATATATAGAGAGAGTATTTTATATGACCAGAATGATGAGATTAGAGAACTAATTACGAATAGGCTGAAAGAAAGAAGCTAGTATAAATTGAAAGAGATAAAAGAGAACAGAATAGCCAAGATAAAATTAACAGGGATAAACTGGGATTAAATGAAAAAAGGTGGAAAATAAGAACCAGACAGAAAGCTGAAGGTAGAAAAATGAAGGAAGAAGAGGAGATAGTGTTGGTAAACACAGTCACTATGCATAGAAGATGGAAAGTCAAGGATAAAGAAGACCAGCAAAGAAGAAAAAAAGCTATCAGCACCTAATTAAAAAACAAACAAACCACCAAAAAAAAGCACAAGAATGAAAAAACAAACAAACAAATAAAAAAACAAAGGTAAACCACAGTTGATATTATAGTTATAATAATATTGTTTCATCAGTAAAGACAAATGTGCCACACCAATGCAAAATGTTAATAATAGGGAGAATGGTATTTGAATTAGGGGGTTATATGAGAATTCTGTAGTATCTGCATGATTTTTCTGTAAATGTACAACTGCTTTAATTAAAAACATATAAAAATATTAATGGTAACTTTAATTTCAATATTATTGTATATTGAGTATGGTTCTGTATTTGTTGTGTCATGATGGGAACTGACTTCTTCCTACTATATTATTATAAAATCATAATTTTTGTCACAAGTTCATTTTTTCCACAAATGTTCAGTTATCCTAATAATTTTGTATTATCAATTTTTCCAAATCATTTGCAATGTTGCCTTTAACTTTATATAAGTATGTTTGTAAATATGATCCTTTTCAGGAAACTGTCTATTCTTATCTGTGGATAACTTTGGCTATTCCAGAAAAAGAACAAACATATTATATTGAAATACATGAAATTTTCCTTTTGCTGTTGGTCCGTGTATTAGTCAGCAAAAGGGATGCTAATGCAAATTATCAATGATTGGTTGGTTTTTATAAAGGGTATTTATTTGCGGTAGAAGCTTATAGTTACCATTGCACAAAGCATAAGTTTCTTCCCTCACCAAAGTTCACTGCCACGTGTTGGAGCAATGCAGCTCCCTACATTTGCCAGGATTCAGGTTTCTTGGGTTCTTCTCTTCCTAGGGCTATGTTTCAGTGCTTCTCTCCTGGATTAGCCCTTCTGCTTCCTCCACAAATCAGCTGTAGACTATCAGGCAAACAGCTCACTTCTCTTCTCCTGGGGCGTTCTCTCCAACATCAGAACTGCTTCTCAAAAAACTTCTTCTCAAATCTGTCCTTTGCCTTGCCTTTTATATTCGACTCCCCCACTCACCAAGGAGTGGGGCTCAGTACCCTACTGACATGGCCCTGTCAACACCCTAATCATAACTTAATCATGCCCTGGTTAACAGATCAGTTTACAAGCATGATTCAATATTGATTTTTGAAATTCATAATTACATCAAATGGCTACAGTCAGGAAAGTCACATATCACCAATATTTTGTTGTTTAAACTAATGCATTGCTTTATAATATCTGAGAAGCAAAGCTTACATTATTATATTTTGTTATTTTTTTTTAAGTTCTGGATGTCTCATGATTTTGTCCTCCTTCTACTTCATAGGAAACTCAGTATGCTTTTAGTTTCCAAGGAAAATGTTCTTTCATATAAATGATGATCAAATTAATTTATTGAAATGTCCATAAAATTTAATCTCTCAAAATTAGATTATATTTGTCCCTCTTTGTTAAATAAAGTTTATTCTGTTTCATGAAGTTTGGATATATTTTCCTCATATAGGACATATACATTTAGAAAATTGCTTTACTAATAACATGAATATAATGAAATCAACTGCTAAAATTAATTGCTAATGATAAAATTTAAATTTCAATTCTGGTGAAATTTAGAAAAATCTGTGTCCTATACATGAGCTTGAGAACTTCCCAATAGAAGAAGATCTGTCTGAGACAGCTATTGTTGATATCTATAAATGTGGCTTATTTTGAAATTGTAAAATGAAATGTCATATTTTTAATATCTGAATCATTCTGTGAACAAATATTTTCCAGATGAACATAACTTGATATTACAAAATTATGCATAGGAAAAAAGCAATTAAAATTTCTAAATTGAGCATGGATTTAAATCTAATGGAAAAAAATTTTATTACAAATTGGAAAAATTTAAGAAACTAGCACATGTTGCTTTGCAGTTTAGAATATTATTATTATAGAAGAATATTAAGAAGCATCTTAAATCTCAAAACAAATATTTCTAACCATTTCTAATTATATACCTTTATAAAAATATTTTCTTCAGACTCATTGACCAAACCAATATATTGCAAAAGAAGGAATGAAAAAACAGACATGATAATTCAGCTATTTCCTAGTAAGCCAAAAGTATATAAAATTTAAAAAGATAAAACAATTTCTCTTCCCCACAATTTATTTTAATTTTGGAAAACAAAATATTTTTAAATGTATTAAAATATATCATTAGATATTCTTTTGAATAATTTAAATAATTTTATAAACATATCAGTTATAATTTCTAATACAGTAATTTTCCACAGACAAAAGCAACAGAATTATAAATTATTTAGGAATTTCTATCAATTCTAGAGTGCAAATAGTTCCTGAACTCAAAAACATGAGAACAGATGATTATGTAAATTATATCAAATTATGTTCTGCAACATTTCAAGTAACCTCAGGTAATATAGTTTTGTATGTATCTTTCCTACTATTACCATCTTCTGAGTGTTCTATTTCAAGAAAATATTAGTATGGCCCTATTAGATATCTGCCCATCATTTTCCCTCACAGTCATCTCCAGATTGCAAACCTGCCAAGTTCTTCTATGTATTTTGTTTCACTGTGAATATTCTTGCCATATCAGAATTTCTGCAACCTCTAAGAAACTGAGCAATCCTTCAAATATTTGCTTTTCTGCCCAAAATGCACATATGAAGACTAAGAATATGGAATAATTATGAAAGTTGGTGAAGATCTGCTTGGACTTTGTGAAACCCTTTTTGAGGCATCCTAGCTCTGGTTAAGCTGAAAGTATTCCATACTAAATCAAGGGTGATTTCTGCTTTCAAAGATTTGACTTCTTTTCTCTACTCACCATGACTTTCATATCTGTGGGGATAAGCTGTAAGGTATGTGGAGACTTTTATTTTTTCAGGCTTCATTACTAAGGCTTTCCTTAGTGCTTCAAGTCTTTCCCATACTCTGACAGCAATAAATAAGCATTTTCAGAATAATGCCAAATGGGCTACTTTCCTACAACCTCCTTATGATGGTAGTAACTCACACTTTGAGAGGCATAACATTTTGTCATATAACCTGTGTGACAATCTCTTCCAAGCACTTTTGGTAAGACTTTCACTATATGCCACAAACCCTTTTATTTACTTTCTTTTAATAATTCATTCTAAAATGAATCCTAGTTTTCTTTATTTTAATAACTACTGGTCAATCTTTATTTGTTTTACTTTTTGATGCCATAATGTTATTCTAAACCTGTAAAATATAGTTTTATTGGAGCTGTATGATTTTATGGATATATTGTAACAGTAATTATTATTTTTTATGATGTGACATAAAATTGAAAATATTGATCACTAATAACTTGAAATGTTTGGAATACTTCTTTGTTGTTAAGTTTAACAGCAACAAAGAACTTCGCTAATAAGTACTATGATAAATTTAACTAAGCTCAAGAGTATAGGGAAAAATTCCTCATTAATCAGGAATTGAAAGAAAGCTGGCTCCTCTAGATTGTGAAATCACCAGTTCCCCAGGCCTCCTGAGAGATATGACACATATGTGTTCATCCTAAATAATAGCTATGTTTATAAAGAATCTAGAAGTACAATTTTTCCAATGCTTATGGGTAAATGTAAATTTCCTAGAGAAGTGACTCCTTGAAATTTATCCAGAAAGAATGAAGCAAGGTCAACGAGTTTGTAAAATCCCTGCAATTGTGCAAAAGAAATATTCACATTACAGAAGATAAAAATGTTTCCTCATTTCTCAGGTATATCTGTGTTTTAGTTTATGAGTTTCTTTAAGTGGCTAATTTAAAATGTATTTACATAGCTATGATATGTCCGGTATTGTCAGCATACTTAATTATTTCTCCCCAAAATTATAAATTGATACTCATAGAGAATCTGAAATTTCTACTTCTGACTTTATTACAGTTGACAAGTTTTAAAAATGGTACTTGATAATGTGTATGTGGTACATATGCTATATTCCAAATACTAAAATATAATGATACAGAAATTACCAAGAAGTTGAACTAGTATGAACACTAATATTAAATACTATTTGAACTAGGTTGTAAAGGATAGCAACAGTGTGTTATCATACCATTTCACAGAAATCAATCCTCATAAGCAAAATAGTCCTTCAAATATGAATGACTTTGCAGAGATATTGAGTGAAGCTTCTAATATGAATGATTTCATACATTTATTTACAGGATATTAAGCACTAGATATGCTCTGTATTGACTTTTATCATACTCTTGTACTTCATGTGTTTAACAATTGATGAGGAATAGGTATCCCACTCATTTTTTCCACATATAAATATTGTGAAGTAAACATTTTCTAAATATCTACATGGTAATAAGGAGCAGGGATAAATCATGGACTCTTTCTCTCCCTCTTAGCCCCAAGGCAATCATAATCACTCTGAAACAGAAGACAGATGGTAAATGTAGCCAAAGGAAACTTGAGAACTTTACAAACCAAGTGGAAAAATGCAATCTGGGGAGATGGAGGATATGAATGAGACTTCTAAGGATCAATAAGCATGTGTGGTGTGATAAAGGAATTTTAAAGATCATCTGGAATTTGGGTTATGTCCAATAACTATCCCTTAGGAAAATAATATTAATAATATTAATTAGTTAGTGGTGTTTTTTTGCTACTTAATAAAAATTTTGTTAAAGAAATTTAGCTTCCTCATAAAATTGAGGAAAGAAGAAATATGCATAATGGAAAAGATTATTATAGGAAGATAATTTGCATAAATACTTTGTAAAAATCCTATAAACTCATATGAATATAATCAATGAGAGTAAATCAACACCATTAAAATTATCACCCATGTAGTAATTGTGTGCTAATTAGTAACTACACATGGATGAAATATAAAAATAAAGTATATGACTATACATAATATAAATATAAAAATTATATATTGTACATTTTTAGTTATTTGCCTCCATTTTGTTTGTCTCAATATATAATTAAGTAATTCTCAATTGACATCCCTCAAGATAATTAATATTAGAATTCAAAGTATAATTAAGACTGGAATAGCATTTCTTTACGATTTGTTCTGCTTCAAGAAAACTCAAGTAAAATAGTTGTGATAACCATAGTTATTTAGAACAAGAAGATTTCTGCAAAATCTAGAAAAGCATGGGGCAATCTATCTGGAAAGAAAATTAGCCCTTCATCAAATATTGGAATTCATTGAAGGAAGGGTGCATTGAGGAAATGTAATATCAGGTGGGGTGTTTTTCTGAGGTACTGGGTGCAGGTGAGAAGGTAAACTAGAGAGGTAGTGTATATACCATTGTACTGATATGATCTGCAATGGAAAACTGGAATAAATTAGATCTCAAGAGATTCTATTTTGGGGGAGTATGGCTGCAAAGGATTACAGAAAGTACTGAAAGGATGAAAAGGCTCAAAGGAAGCAAGAAAGAGTGATGAGGTATAATCCATCTGTTGCCTTTTGGATTAAATCTATTCTAAGAAGAATCTCAGAATCATTCATTAACTGTGTTACAGAAACCAATTTTTAGTCAACTGGCCAAAGACGCAGCATTATCACCAATCATCCTAGTCACCTGGTACATGAAGAGAACAGCTGTTCAGTGCTCAAACAAAAGAGCTGCTGCAGAGACTCTTACACAGCATATATCTGGAATTTAAAATTTTTAATGAGTAAAATGGGAAAATTATTACTGGATGTCTCCTGTCAGAGTTTGAAAAGATAGTTTACTAAAATACTGTAAGTAGGACTTATAACAAAGGCCTTGAATTCATTTTTAAATAATTTGATATCTGAGATTATCTGTTCCTATAAATTTTGAAATTAACATAAGAGCAGAGTTAGAAAAGAAAATGAAAGAGGAAATATGTGAATTCATTGATTTCAAAATATTGACTTATGTTCATTTCCTCTAAGCTGTATTTCTCAAGAGAAGACATATATAGATACTTATGGTGGAATTTTATTTGTTAATGATGTAGCTTATCTCCATTTTATTTTAGTATAGTCTTATTTTATATTTTGAATACAGGGAAAAGGCAACATATTATGAGAGATGGACAATCTCACTCTATTCACTGAATTCCACCTCATAGATCTCTCAAGTTCACGAGAGCTCCAAATCCCTCAAGTTGCAGTTCCTAGTAATTTATACAGGAGCTTTGACTGGGAACCTTCTGTTACTGTCATTGTGAAAGACCCAAAATTGCCCTCTCCAACATACTTCTTTCAGGCAATTTATCACTCATAGACCTTATTGCATTTTGGTTACTGTTCCAAAAATAATTGTGGATTCTCTGGCAGACAGTAAATTGACTTCTCTCCCAGCATGTGCTGATCAGATTTTCCTGTTTATGTTCTTTGTATCCACAGAGTTGGTCCTCCTTGTGGTGATGTCGTATGATCACTATGTTGCCATTTGCCACCTTCTGCACTATGTCCTCACCATCACCCATTGTCTGTGCACACAGGCAGCTGGTGGCTCCTGGGCAAGTGGGTTCATCCATTCTGCTATCCACACAGGTGTCATGTTCAGGCTTCCCTTCACAGAGTCCAATTTGGTCCATCAATATTTCTGTGATGTGCTCAAATGTTGAGGATCTCATCTTCAGATGTTCAGCTTTCTGAGTTTATGGCCTTAGCTCTAAGTGCTCGCATTCTATTACTATGTTTTGCTTTTTTGCTTAAGTCCTATAGTGATATATTTTCAGTGGTGCTTAGGATGCTCTCTGTGGAAGCCATAAGAAAGCCTTTTCCACCTGTAACCCCCAGTAGGCAATTCTGATTTTCTTTTTAGTTTCTGGGTTAATTGCTGCCTTTGGTCCTGTTGAAGATAAGGCATCTCTCAGTAATCTTCTCACAGCCATCTTCTACACCATGTTGCCCCCATTCATAAACCCCATCATCTATAGCCTGAGGAACAGTGAAATTAAAACTGCTCTATGCAGAAGTTTCCACAGATATTTTGAATGTCCAAGCAGGATTATCTGGATTAAAAACTTCTAAAAAATAATGGAATGAATTTTAACTCATATTTGATATATGATCTTAAATATGGATATATCCTAAATAAATATCCAGATGTTTTTCTGTATAACTGTTTACTTTTTATGTACATGATAGTGAGCTATACAACTATGTCCTAATTTTTAAAATCTAGTCATTTGTGTAATTCACACATTTTTCCAGGAAAATATTTTCCATAATTTAAAATAATTTTGAAAGATGTTAGGATGAGTTTTAGCTAAAAACAAAGAATGATATCATATGGAGAGGACAATAGATGAGTACCTCACCAGGTGCTTATGTGTTTGAGAGAACTTCAAGGTATAGGATCCTGATGCACTGGAATAGAATAGTGATTGTTTTGATTTAGATAATTCATATCAAATTGTTCTCATTGTATTCACCTTCCTACAAATGTCTGTACCAAGTAATAAAGTTATAGAATTGAGAGTCAACTGTAGAATTAACAACACAAAATAGAGCCAACACTGAGATCCCACTTAAAGTAGCTTCTCTTGTTGGAAAGTGGACTATTAAAACCTAGATCTCAACAGAGCATATACTTTGTAAGCTTTTCTCCCTGTCTATAAGTTGGCTCTTTATCATTTATCCTACTTTATTTGCTATATTACTAATTTTAAAATAATAATTGCATTAATTTAGGATAATAAAATTTGATTTCATGCTCAGTTCTAGGCCAAATATTTTAATTGTATAAATCTACCTACCAAAATATTACCCTTAGTATATTTACTATATTTACATATCTATCTATCTATATCTTTCTATCAATATATCACCTGTCTCTATTTTTCCTTGTAGTATTTGTGTTTCTCTCTGTATGTGTGGTTATATTTTAGTAAAAGATAGTTTTTTCTAGCTTATTGTAATACTATACTAATAATCAAGTATAATAATGAACATGAGAGTTCAGCTACAAAATATCCTTAAGAGGGGGAACAAAAAATATATATGTGATCCTAGGCAGAAGACATAGACTGAGATGACTCAAAATATGAATATAGAATCATGGAAAAAACAGAGAACAACTCCTCCAATCTGCATCTGGCATCAGGCAATCAGGCATGCATTCACAATCCAAGAGCACCAGACACTGTCTTAAAGAAAGTAGAAATAAAAATAGAACCCTGAGGGTTATTTTAAGTGGGTATTTAAGATTCTTTCTCACTTAGAATTTTTTGGAACTTTCAGATGCTCTTTCAACACTTTCCCTCAAGGCATTTTTTTCCATTTTATAGGTTTCAGTGTACTCTTTCTCCAGTCATGATTTTCTTCTAAAACTCCAAATCATGGGAAACCCATAAGCAAAGTGGCTGTACTTTGAACTTTGTGCACTCAAATGTGACAGATTTGGACTCGGATGTGACTTCTCTACACATGCCTCTTTTGTCCCTTTTATTTGAACCTATAGTTGTGTTATGGAGGAAGGTTATGGTCACCCCTTCCCTGTACAATTCTGGGAACTGTCTCAATCTCCCCCCTTTCTTCTCAGTACAATTCTAGGAACTGTCTCCAATTGCTAAAAAAAGTTATGCTTGACCAACAAGAATAGAATAGAATAGTTAGAAACTGTTCCTACCTGCAGCTAACTGCAAATATCTGCTTCTGTACATTTGGAGCTTTCTTGGCTTGCTGGTTGCCCCGGACAATGTGAGTCAAACACAATTGCAAAGAGAGATCCCCCCGCATAGTCCCTTATCTAAAAGTTGGTTTGGGTTCTTGTAAAAAGAGTATTACAAAATAGCTAAAGCCTTGCCTCAGTGCTCTCACCTATGGAAAGGTGATGAGCCTGGCCTCTTGAATAAACGGTTCTAAAATTCAACTGGGAGCCGAGATTTATTCTGAATAGTTACTCAGTAATAATTCTTTTAAACTATCCTATTAGATAAATATACAAGTTCGTTAATCCATTTTCCTATTGATTGGCATTTAGGCTGTCTTCCAAGGACATGCTTTTGCATGTGTTTTTGTTTTCATTCATTTCCAGTAAACTTCTAGGAGTGAGTTGGTTGGGTCAGAGAGTAGTTCTATGTTTTATTAAGAAACTGATAGATTTCTTGCCATAGTGTTTGTATCATTTTACCTTCCCACCATAAACATATGAAAGCTTCTTCCCTCTCTCTCTCTTTCCCCTTGCCCCTCCCTCCTTCCTTCCTTCATCTCCTTCTGATTGTTTTTCTTAATTTAAATTTCCACAAGTTAAATTACTTACTGTGTCTAACAGTAAAGACATTTTCACTATAACCTATTTTATTCTAGCAAAACTTAAGTTGATACATAAAACTAGAAACAGTGATGAACTTTACGTACTTGACCCGTCTTCACCAATATTAGACTTTTATTCTTTACCTTTCTAGTAGGTGATCATTAAATTAATATTTTATTAGCAATTTTAAGTGTATAAATATTGCTCATCTTTACCTATTTTAGCCTATTTTTATATCTTCCTTTGTAATTTTCTTCTTTATCCCACAAACATCCACAGGAACTTTCATTGTTTTCTTCAATATGAGAAATGTAAGAAATTATTATTAAATTATTTAATATTTACTTTATGTGTCACATGTATTTTCCATGTTTTAAAATTCTTGTTTAAAATGTTTAAAGGTTGAATTCTTTTCTTTCTTTTTATAAAATATATTTTAATTTTTGTGTAGTCAGTCTCAACAGTTTTTTATTGACATAATTTGATGCTTGCTGGAGACATAAAATTCCAATACATCTACATGTTCATTATAGACTTAATTTTTAAAAAAGATTTATTTTTACTTTGTTATATATCCCCCACTTGCTGCTTGTTCTTGCTGTGTTCATTTGCTTTTTGTGTTCTTCTGTGTCTGCTTGTCTCCCCCTGGTGCAGCATCCCACCAAATCAGCTCACCATGCAGCGGCTTGCCTGCTTGCTGCGTCTTTGCCTGCTCATGTGGCTTTGCCTGCTTGCGGTGGCTTGCCTGCTCATAGTGGCTTTGCCTTCTGGAGGAGACCTGCCTTCCCAGGTTCAGTTCCCAGGGCCTCCCATGTGGTAAACCAGAGCCATACCAATTGAGCCACACCTAGTTCCCAGACTTAATATTTGATCAACAAAACTTGCCCTCTTTTGCCTGTTTCATAGTTTTTATCATGAAATCAGAATTTTACTGCATTTTTCTGATAATTCCATTTTTTTTATTCTTTTATTTCCAGTTTTTATTCACTTTATTTTAGGTTTATTTCATATTCATACATTTTATATAGGTGATATATATTTGAGTATAAGTTTGTTTTTGTCTTTTTCACTCAGATTGGGACCTGGAACCTGCCTATTTTGATTAATAGGAAAATTCATCTTGCTCTGTGTGTTGCTTTAAAGAGACTGATTTACTTATTGACCTCATTCTTGTGAGCACCTATTGAATGTCTGGCCTCATATGATTTGTCTTCTTTCATCTTATTTTAATCCTTTATGTAATTTGTAATAGTTGTTTCTTCTTAGCCTTTTCTTCCATGAACTACTTTATTTTCTTTTTAATTTATCTTGTATTTGAGAAGTAATTTCCTCTGGATATTATTTCTATTTTTTAATCCTTATGTAAAGTTCTTATTTCATAACCATATCCTTCAGAAATTGAAATATCTATCTCTTTAGCAGTGAGACAAATAATACTCTTTAAATTTCTTCCCCTACCCTTTACCATATCATAGATTAGGTATGGATTATAAGACTTCTGATTATTCTATTATTAACATTTATTTCCTTACATTACCTATTTTTATAGAAAATCCAAACAGACAGAACATCAGGGTACACCCACCACCACATTTGTCCACCTGCCTGCAGCAGCACTCATATACTCTGTTTTTCCACCTGTTTTGATGGTTGAAATTTTCAGACCCTTATAAATATCCAGTTCTCCCACTTCTGGCCTAGATCACATCTCTCTTGCCAGCTCAAGGAGATTGCTCAGGGAACTCATTCTCTCTTCTGCATCGTTAATATTTTTCTTTATACTAGATCATTTGATCACCATAGTGTGTTGTTATATTCTAATTTTTAAAAAGCCTTATTTTACAAGACCTTGCTCACTAGCTATCACTTCATTAATTTTTGCTATTGCAACATAGGCATCTTTACTTGATTACATCAATCCATCCATTACCTACCACTCCAGAAATACTGGTCATGTCAAATTCACCATTGACCTCCTCATAGAAAAATCCCAAGTCTTTGTGCATGTCCTACTTTAAATGGCAATTACATTTGGCATATTCAGTCATTCTTTCCACTTTGATATTGTTTCTTTACTTGGCTTTCCAGATACCACATTTGATTTTGGGGGGTGGGAGTAGATGCTTGATTAAGGTTCAATTTCAGTTGATCCACACAGGCTTTCTATTACTCAATCAAGTTTGGAAACTTTAATGTTTCTAGATAATTGTTCATTTCTTTTATTGGTATATAATTGTACATAATAATAATATGAGTAATGATATTAAACATATTGCCAATTTTAGAAATGTGATG
>PVKH010032625.1:0-12139 GCA_004027955.1 Chaetophractus vellerosus | reverse complement strand
CACTTTCTCACCAATAAACAGAAATGTCATTAATTTTGATTAGCTGAAAAGCTTTCATACAGACGAGGATGTGATTCTGATTTTGGGGGTTCTTTGCTGATTAGAAGTTGAGGCTCCTGAGTGGGTTTCCTTGTCCCCCCTTTCATACCCACCACAGAAGGTGGAGTTTTTGGCAGTCATAGCCCTCCTCTGTAATTCCTTATTTTGCCTCTTTCCTCACTAATTCATTTTGAACTCCAGACACACTGATTTCCCCTTGCTTCAAACTGGTTTTACCTAATTATTAACCCAGCAGGAAGAATTACCTTTTTACTCCAGTGGGTTTTTGTGTGTGTGTCTCTTAAGACATATCAGCATGACCAATCCCTATAAAATTTGAGTTGTGATTTCTGGACCTGGAGAGTGGTTGTAGAGGAGGAGAGTTGAAGGGTGGCTCGTAACATAAGGAAATTGTTTTGATGGGAGTGAATGTCCATGAGTGAATGTTTGCTAATGAGGCTGAGAGTTTATTTATAGCAAATAATAACAGTTATTATTCTTTACTTGCCATGAATCACCCTCACACTGGGTTGCGTACAACGTGTAAGCTTTTTGCTGAGTGTTTCCCCTCTAAGTCATACGGACAAGACAATTTAAACATGTGCGGGATAATCCAATTAGAGGAGTGGGGAGTTTTCTTGATCTGTGTCACCAAGTCAATAAATAAAGACAAACAGCTAATGTGTATATATGTGAAATAATAAATCTATAATCAGTATAGTCTATGGGGATGGTGGTGGTGGATTTTGTCTGAGAGAGGAACAATATTTGAGAGAGCATAATAAACAATGTTAAATGCTACTTGCTATAAATTTATAACAATAACTACCATAGTGAGCTCTCATCAGTGCCAGGGAAATCCAGCCCACCACCTGTTTTTGTAAATAAAGTTTTATTGGCATGCTCTACCCCCATTGTTCACATATTTTTGATGGCTGTTTTCACACTACAAAGGCAGAGTGGAGTTGTTGCCACAGAGACCACAAGGCCCCCCAAATATTTACTATCTGGTCTTTTACAGAAAAAGTTTGCCACTCTTGTATTAACTCATCTAGATCTCAAAAAGTCCTTAGGTGACTATAATTAGCCCCATTTTATAGGTAAATAAACAGAAGCACAGAGAGATTAAATAATTTGCCGAAGGTCACACAGCTGGCAGTGACTAAGACTCAAACTCAAGCAGTCTGACTCTAGGTCTTGGGCTTTTAATTGCGACGCCATATTGTCCCTCTTACTATCAGACACTCGGTTCCTGCTGCCTTGGAAATGGGAAAATAACTTGAACTCACCACCCTGCTGTGACTCTCCCAGGCTGTGTTTCTGGACAGAAGAGCAGTTTGGGTGAGTCAGAGGCTGAAGTGGGGGCAGGGCTGAAGGTAGAGGTAACTGTGGAAGTACCTCCTCTATTATTGAACCCAGACTTAACTAGACTGAGCTCTGGGCAGACATTGGTCTTTCTTTTTATTTACGTATTCATTTTAATTTATCTCCAGCCTGGCAGTGAAATTAGCCCTTCTAGTCAAACAATATTTGTGGAATAAAGTATTGGGTGCCATTGTGGTGTTACTGTCCATTTTCCATTGCCTCTCCTTCTGGATAACAGCACCTTGAATTTCCTTCGAGAGAGTACCTCTCTGCCCTAGTTCTTTCCGTGGCCTGAGTGGGTTTTCCCTCATCCCTGACTCTAATGATTGGCTCTTCTCAGCTCAATCTAACCAAAGTATCCTCTGGCCATTGTGATTGGTTTAGGGATGGCCACACGATTTAAGGTAGTCCAATCAGAGTGAAGCCCACCACTTGAGAAAGAAATGCAGGGGCACAAACTCTCCTTTTGCCCTGGAGATGATAATCTGAGGATATGAGGTACTGAACGTCTTCACCGTGATAGGAGAACCTGGGGGCCACCGTGTGGAGCTTGACGATGGAGCCCACCCAGAGGAACCAAGCCAAGGGATGGAGCGTTTCAACACTCTGCTAAGTCCCGATATAGCCTCGTCTGAAACCAGGCTTATTCCAGAACTATATAGTTATGTCAAACAAAAACAATTCCCTTTTTTTTGGGTGCAGAGTTGAGTTGGATTTTCTGCTGCTCATCACCAGAGGATTTCTAATTGATACAGGCAGTAATCTGATATAGTGGGAAAAGATGGAACTTGAAGTAAGGAGACCTGAATTTGAGACCTTACTCTACAACTGAGTTGTGAGTTTCTGCATATATTCCTCAATTTGTGATCCTTCAGTTTCCTCAATTGTAGAAAGGGCATTGCCCCATCTGGCTCATAGGACTTTTGTGGGAAGAGCTGTATGCACTGAGCTGTGCAGGGCTGACATCTCTGACTGAAGTCAGCTCTGCTCTGCTGAGTGGGGTGCAGTCACAGGCATAGCTCTCCAGAGGTTTTTCAGTCTTGCTCTCCTGGCAAGCATAACTGGTTTGATAGACATCTCACTTTATTGGTTCCGAAGGGGAGATATTCTTTCTATTAGTCTGTTCTAAATTTTCTGCTTTGGGTCAGGAGTGGAGGACAGACACAGTGGCAGGTAGATGAGAACATTGCGTTGGCTCAGATGGAAACGTTCTGCCGAGGAGGGATAACTGCACGTGACTTGCACGAGCTCCTTGTTTCTTTTCAGGTGTAATTTGTAAGTAGCCAGCCTAGTGTAGAACTGGAAGAGGAAGCGAAACCAGTTTTCAGTGCAGGTGCAACCTCATTCTGCACAATATGGGGCTAGTAACAAAGTGACTAAAACCTCCTGAGGCCTCAGTTTTTCTCATCTGTCAAATGGGTATCCAGAACCTACCCATTCAACTTCCCATGGCTGTTATGGGGATGAAATGAAAGACAGTGAAAATGCTTTGAATTTGCAGAAAGCCCATGTGAGATGCTATATTTGCAAACTTTCAGAAGCTGCTCATGTTTTTAAAGTTCATTCTTACCCACTTTGCCAAGGGAATTCTTGCTTGTTGACTTGTAATTTCCAGTGGCCTCTCTCACAGGATGTGATAAGCTCTGTGCTATGACTAATTCTCTTCAGGACTCAGCATGGAGCTATTTTCTAGAAAAGGCCTGTGGGTCGTCTTCATTTCCATCACCACCACCACCACCATCACACTACCATTTGCTAAACGGCAAAGGTAGATCTGGTATATATATACGGTGAAGCTTTATATACACTCTCTAATTGAAACTTTACAGTACCCCTGTGAGAGATGAGAAATCAAGATTCAGAGTCTAAGTTTCCCAAGGTCAGATAGTTAGCAGAGAGCTGCACTGTAAGCCAAGCCCTAGCTCTTTTCACGGCATCCTATTGCCTCTACCAGAAGGAGCTTTGGAATTAGACCTGGAAGTTCTGATCTCATTCCATTGCTTCAGCAATTCAACACAAAGGCTGTGGTCCAACCCTTTCCTTTTGTGTCTCAGTAAGTAATAGTTCATCCCTCTCCCCTCTGCTCCCACCCTCATTGCCAGATTCTGGAACTGTCTGTGGTTTCTGGTCTATAGTTCAGCTTCTCTCCCCAGGCAATTGAGAAAGGCATTCTCCACAAAAAAAGGGAAAACACATTTTATTAAAGCAAACATGCAGTCCTCAGCACTTTTACTTATCTTATTTATACACTGCAGTGCAGCTTTCTATGACCTAGTGATTATCATTTCCCAGAGCTATCATCATTTTAAAGCTACCTGTTCATCCTGCTTCAGCAGATGGTACTATGCTAGGAGTATTGTAAGAGCTTTAAAGAAAGAAAAACAAACAAAGGGAAGATGTGCCGTTGGGTCAGCTAAAGGAAGGACTCACTTGCTTTGCTCCAGACACTGCTCGGTTTCAGCTGGAGCTGTGATGTGAAGTGACTCCGGGAGGTCTCTGACCACGAGAGACTTAGGTGGTGGTTTTAAAACCCCCTCCCCTCTCCCCATTGATAGTATTGAATAGACTGTCTGCATACAGTTGGCTTAAAAAAATGCTTAATTTTGATCTTCCCAGTTGAAATTTTTTCTTCAATTAGACTCATTTGACAAAACACTTTTTGAGCACCTAACCTGTTGTCAGGTGCAGTTCTGGGTTTGAGTTCCCACTTTGCCACAAATAGCACTACGTCTTTGGGTGAGTTGTTTGCTTCTCTAGGGCCCCGGTTTTCTTTCTGTAAAATGAAGGGATCGGGTCAGGTTGCTAAGTCTCCTCTCAGAAACAAAGGTATCTGAGCTCATAAAAGTCTTCTAAGGATAGAAAATTCTAAGGTTGCAGACAAGCCAGGCCTATTCTGTATGGGAAGAATCCAAGGAGAATTCCCCACAGGGTGACAACCCAGGTAGGTGGGCTGTGCAGGCTGACCGAAGGCCGAGGCACCCCTCTTCTCTGTTTCAAGTTTTCTGCCAGTCTTAATACTCTACAGCAGTCTTGCAGTGTTTCTCAACTTCTTTTTTTCACCATCTCTCCCATATGGAACCTTTTTAGACATTTTTTCCTACCCTCCTCCTTGTGAGATTTTAATATCACAGATATCATGGATATTTGTTTCTGTGCTATGACCTTCGGGAAAGTGGGGGAGCACAGACATTGTAATGTGTAGGATTTTTTGGCCTCCAGGATTTTTTTGCCCATTGAGAGCTCACTCCTGTTCCACCACCTAACAGCTATAAGAGCTTGGGTCTCACTGCTTCAGTGTCATCACCTGCAAAATGGTTATTAAAGGGTCTACCTCACAGGGCAACTATGAGGATTCAAAGAGGCAATCAGCTCTGTCCGGTACATAGTAGGCACCCAATTAATACCTGTTATCTTTCTCTTTACCCCGTGTCTTCGTATTTTCTTCCACTGACCATAGCAACTTGTGCCTGAAGATACAGTAAACAATAGCTGCCGAGGAACCTGTGGCCAAACAAAACAAGGAGGGATTCCAGTGTCACTCTGCAATGACTCTGTTTTCCTTTCCCTGAGCATGGGATGGGAAAGAGTATTATTTCTGTGCCTGAGATCATGTTAAACCGGCATGAATACTGACTTTTTTTGTGTATGTGAGACACATGGGTCCATTGTTATTAACCCTTCATTTCCTGAGTGATGCAAAGCTTGTCTTGTAAAAAAAAAAACACCACCACATACCACTAAATGGGACCAATCCAGTCTTATAGGTGGAAACCCCAAATGTTGTTTTATAACAAAGTTTCTAAAAAAAAGTGTTCCATTTTGACAAGATTTAACAATACATGGCATTTTTTTCTTTACAGGTATGCATAGTGTATTTATGTACATTTATGGATTAGGTGCCTCTTGGCAATCATTAAATATCATCGGCCACATCCTCTTCAAAGTTCTAGTTGAGTTTGTTCTTTATAAAGGCGGAAGATGATTTCCTGGGGTTTGGAACCAAGGTAATTCAGAATGCCACCAACTCTAGATGTTCTAAGGACAATTCATAGAATCCGCTGCGGTCCAGGCCCATGTGAATTACTCCTGGGGTTTTGCTGAGGTCATCTGTGGCAGAGGCAAGGTGGGATCGTGTAACACCCATTCTTTCAGATTCAACCTTGTGAAAATCAGGACTGGTGAGCCCAATGACCCTCTCCCACACCCAGCCTGTTTTGGAGAGTAAAAAACCATCAGGGAAATGAGAGAAAAATGCACAGCTGGTTCACTGGGTTGACCTTAAGATTTCTGCTAGGGGAAAAAAAATATATGTGTTTCTTCTTTTGTGTGTGTGTTGAAGCCTATGGTTGATAAAACTGAAGTTCGACATCATAAATTCCCATTTGGACGTTCAGTTCTGAGAACCTGCTTCCCCCAGTCTTATCACTTTGAAGTGAAGTCACAATCACTAATGGAATCTACTAGCTTTTCACATACTGAAATTAACTTTGATTCTTTCCCCCAACATACGTTTAAAAGCAACATAGGTGTATTGTACACCGACCCACCAAAGCAATCAATGTCATGGAGGAGCTTGTGGTCTCACCTATGGGAGTGGAGAGGAAGAAATGTATTTCTTTCAGGAGTAGAAGCAGGATTGCTGAATTCACTTCTGGCCCCAGTGAAGGGAGAGCCTCCACCTTTCTCCCCTATGACGGAAGGAAAGTAAATGCCATTTTCCTTTGCGACTGTGAATAATAACATTTATGCTCCGAGATCCGTTTGCTTCTCTAATATGAAAAACGATATCCTGTTTGGATGAGACATTTCCTTGAATGCTTAGCATAAATTGAGCCCTTAAGCTTTTAACAAGAAACTCTGGGCTGTCTTGCCTGAAAACTGGGAGTGAATCTTGGCAACCTTGAAGGTTTCTTGATTTGGTGCAAAACTAGCCTTTTCCACAAGATTACTAACAGGGATCTTTGATATTTGGCAAGAGCCATCCCAAATAGTCCCAGTTTGTCTATCCTCTATTTTCTCTCTGTCTTTGTCTCATTGTTTCTCTCTGATTCTCTCACTCGCTGGTCTCTTTCTCTCTTTCTTTGTCTCTCTCCTTCACATATTTTCTCTCTCTTCCCAGTCCCTCTTTCTCTCACATGGTAACACACATCCTTCTTTTCCTTTTATTTTTATCAGATTCTTACATGATGTGGCCCAGTTAATGTATTACAAAGCTGAAAGAAAAGTATGCTGGAGAAGGAAACGCATTTTTTGTCACTCATAGTGACAATTAAAATGACACCAACAAGGCTAGCCTCCTCCATCACTGCTCTTTAATGCTGTCAGCACCAACTTTGCCAGGATTATCCTGTCTGATGCATGAGTGAACTTAGTCATTTTTCACATTGGGTGACCCAGAGACTCAAGATCATTTTCAGAGAATAAATTAACCTCCATCTCATTTAAATCAGCATCCTAAAATCTCTTCTCAGAAGCATGCTCCCCTAGCCATGGAAGACTAATTTAGTGGGCTGGGATGTGTCTAGAGACATAAAATCTCTCTCTTTGTAGCATAGATGATGAGTTTGAATTCTGGTGCCAAGAGTGCAAAGGCATTTTGTTGCACCGCATTTGGATTCAGTAAGATGACTCTGTAAGTTGTAGCCACGCAACCTGAGATTCTAATCCATGCCTCGCTCATCGCTCAATTGCTGGAGAACACACACAGGTTGACAGAAGCACTTGGGTCCTTCCAAGGGAATATGAGTGACTAGTTAGTTGGTTCACATCGTGGTTTGTATTGTTGTACCAGACAGGATGTGTCCCTTGCTAGGCAGACTTTTTTTTTCCCCAGAGGTACGGGCATTGAACTGGGGACCACGCTCACCCACTGAGCTACACCTGCTCCACTAGGCAGAGACTTTTGCTGAACCTCTTTGCAAAAGGCTTCCCCTTCCTGAGACCTGGGTTCTTTGCCCTTCTCTTTACTTCTCATTTGGATGCCTACAAGTGACAATCACTGGACAGACAGAATGGAATCCAAAGAGGACTTTTATTTCTCCCCGAAGCTGCCAGGGACCGCAGGGAATTTTACTCTTCGATTGTTTTTCTGGAGAGGGAATGAGTTGGAGAACTGACAGGCAGAGCCTGGGACCACGGAAATTTCACTTTGAGAGACTGACTGACCTTTCTAAAATAATGCACCCTGCTGAAATTGGCACTTGGGGGACATCAATTAATTTTTGATCAGTAAGAAGCATGGCCAATAGAAATGCAACACATATGACTGGGACAAAGCCAAGACTTTTTTTTTCACGTACTCGATGTAATAATATTTCCAGATATATTTTATTTGATTGTCCAAATAATGGGACCTCACTCTAGGCCTCTTTTCCTTCTTTTGTCCACTTCTTCAACGGTTATTCTCTTTAAGGCTCAATTCAAATGACCTTTTTAAAATTGACGCCTGCCTTCCTGCATAGTCCCTCCTCTGTACTTACCTCTGTTCTATCGCTCATTGTATTACACTGCAGATATTGATTTGTTTCTCTCTATCAGACCTGAGCACTTGCAATGCAAGGACCATACCTTACTCATCTCTATGCCCCAATATCTAGTACAGTGCCTGGCACACTCTATATGCTTGGTGAATGCTGATGAGAAAGCTGCAGATAAGTTTAGGAAAGTGCTTTGAGAAAAACAAGTATGAATGTGCACTCTTGTGCTAGGCCTTCCCCAGCCTTAGATCGGGTGCAAGTTTGGAGAAAATTCAGAAACCATGGCATGGAGAAGGATTATACTTCATTTAAGTGAAGTCAAAGAAACTCTGACCATTGCTGGGAACTCATCAATCCCATTTTAATAAGAGTGGGCAATGTTTCCCATTTCCAATACTGGCTTTCTAGTTTTCAGTGGGTATTGCTGTACTGGCTAACTGTGCAGGCCCAACGTTCCCCCCCACCCCCTTTCATCTGTGAATAGCAATCCCATTGATGTTGGGAGATGTTCATGGATGTTGAAAGCATTTCACTTTGTTGTCTAAAGAAGGCTTTGTCCTGAAGGCATGAGATTATTCTTTCACATGAGGTGGAAAGGAAAATAAGAAAGCCTCCCTCTGTCCTTGGGTTCACATGGTAGGAACTCTTTCTTGCAGCAATAAAAGCCTTTGGAAGAGACCTTTTATTATAAGGGTTTCATGTTAAGTACTGCACATGGGGACAGAAGCTAAATCCCAATTTACTCGGCTATATTTCCCAAGATTTGTTTGCTCACAGCGCAGGAGCTCTGGGCAAGCTCCATCAGGCCATTGCAGACCGAGCCAGAGGATTTGAATATTAATACCATGCAGGATTCCTCTTAGAGGAAGCCTTCTCAGCCACAATAATGAGCCACTGCCTGCAATCTATGACCCATCAGGAAAAGACAGAGTGTGGAGTGTATCGATAAAGGAGGAATCGGGAAAATGCACACAAATCACGCCCAACCTGTCCCACCTTCCATCAGGGTGTAGAGAATGCTTCCTCCAAGGGACGTGCACATTGCATAACGAAGTCCTGTCATTTAGGAGCAAAACAAAATCAGTTTCCCATGTTGTCAGATACATTCTTGATGAGATTCCGGCTTACAAAAGAATGTTGCAGATTCCTTCTACTCCCATCGAGCATCTAAATGTTGATCTGGAGAAACAAAGAAATGGAAAAAGAAAAATGAGTTCATTGTCAAATTGAAAAACCACATTTTTATATTGCTGGCTGATATATCTGTAGTTCTCATCTGCCATTCCTTCATCGCGTGTGTGTGTATGTGTAATTTCCCCCTCCAAACCTGCAAAACATTGCAAAGCTAGATTTAAATATTTCAGTCGAATTGCACCCAGCATTTGCATTCCTCCGAGTCATTCAGAGAAAAGACATCTGAGCAGAAATACAGCAGATAAAAGAGAAACCATTAATCCAAGGAAGATTACTGGCAGAGAATCTTTATCCCGAATCCTTCCTGAAATGAGACAAAGATCTCACTATGTACATCCCTCTGGCTTAGCTTCAGATGGTGAGCAATACGGAGGTGTAGACGTGGCCCTTTTTAAAGGCACACTGCCTTCGCCCAAACTCGGAAGCCTTCCTGAGCGGTCTCGCTTTCTTACCCAACCTGTCCTGCCCTTGCCTTCATTCCTTCCACCTGAGCTTTCCGATTCGGATCTCTGTCTTCCCCAGGCTGTTTGGGTTGACTTTTTAAAAAGGTTGTTACATAAAGTGCACGGTAGTACTAAGTGTTCCGGGCCTCAAGCAGGAAAGCCAGGGTCCTGGCTTAACTGATTAACGACAGGACTCCTGGAATAACTTTACTTTCTTCATCTGTAAAATGGGCAGACACCTGACCCATAGACCATACTCCACACAGAGATGTTGAGTTGATACGAAAAAGCTTTGGGAGTAGGAGTGTTGTAAAAATACAAGCTGTAGTATATTTTGAGGCATAATATTGAAAGGAAACTGAATACAGAAACAAATAATTTTGAAGGTAATAGCCCTATTTATTAAGTACGTTTAACTAAGTCTTTCCTAGGAAGCTCCTCTTCTGATCTGTTAGTGGAAATGAAACCTGGTAATTGTCCTTACCAAGGCCATTTCCTGAGTGTCTCCTGCCCTGTCCCAGACATTATTCTGAAATGACCTCCTTTAATTCTTTCAGCAATCCTGAAAAGTAAATATCTGTTAGCACTTTCATTTCATGGATAAAGAAATTGCAGCTTGGAGAGGGGAAGACATTTGTCTAAAGGTATATAACTGGAGGGTGCTGGATTTGAACTCAGGTCTGAGTCCAACTCTAAAATTTCCAATATACTATCATGCTCCTGATAGTTGCTGAGAATCCAGTTAGGTTAATGGTCCCAACTTTGATGTTTCCCCATTTACATATCTTCACTCCAGATGGCTGAGAATATGTACAGTTTTAAATGTACAGTCCACACGAGGTGGCTTAATAAGCAATTTCCAAGTATAACAGCTCTCACAGTCACTTCCTTATGAATCGCCCCCAGTCAGTGGGTCAAGCCCAATGCCTGTCATTCTTGCTGACAACCGGGAGCGCTGGTTCTCACCCTCCCCACACAAAGTGACGAGTTCTTGCTTACCCTGAGAGTCTCAAGACGAAGGCAATGCCAAGGCAGAATCTCCTGTGGAGAACTGACACTGGTCTGAGGTTTCCCTGGACGCGGTAATCGTCTCTGTTTCCACGTGTCAGAAAGCTGTTATCAAACATGGTGTGCGAAACCCCTCTGCAAACGGAAGGGATGATAAGAAGGAGGACTTAAAGCAAGGGTTGGCGAAGGAAGGGGTCAGATAACAGAGTTCCTATCATCAACCACTGAACCCAGCTGCTGTCACCTGAAAGCAACCATAGACAATACATAAATGGATGAGCATGGCTGTGTTCCAATAAAGCTTTATTTGCAAACACAGGCAGCTGGCTAGACTTAGCTGCAGGCCTAATTTGCAGACCCTTGACTTCAAGGAACGTGAGCCAAGTATTTGGAGCAGGAATGGTAGTGAGGAGCTGTTCATCCAATTTTAATTTCGGTGGACCTCCTTAACCAAAGGAAAGTGAAGTGGTCATGGGCAATAGTATTCCTCTGTGCTCTTTATCCCCTTCTGAGATTACGAGGCAAGTATAGGCAGGTTGATTTTGACGATGCGGATGGTGATGATTATAAAATAGCTATGCTCTGTACAAGTGTCTGGAATTAGTGTAAGCAATTCTTTCTATCTCAAGCCATAGCTGGAAGTCAAAGTTTTCTTTGACCACTGTGCCTGCTGAGTGAGCGGTAGTCATCGGCTATCTTTAAAATAATTTATTTCCATGGTGCAACAATAGCAAAACCTACTGTGTCCAATTAAATGTCCACTTACAGCAGCCCTGGGACTGTGATTGCTTTCTGGAGACAAATCCATGTCCGTGTGACCTTCTCTTCCTATATTTTGCATTCCGTTATGAAATTAAATTGCAGGAAATGATTCAGTTTTGAATCATTACCTTCAAAAAGGCAGAAGCCAAAAGTTCTCCAATGAGTGACAAACATGTGGGCTGCTTTTTAGATGGGAAACATCAGAACTTTAAACAGGCTCTGTAAACTGGGCCAGAGGTTCAAACATCTCCAGGCCTGCTGAGGCCCGTGCTTTCAGGTTTGCTCAAGTTAGTGTTTATTTCTGACAAAGGCTCTTATTCAGATAAAGGGAGTTTGCCTTGCTCATCTCCTAGGAGACTTTTTTTTTTAAGTTCCTTGGAAAAAACTCTTTTTGAGGCATTCTCAATCTAACTTCCTTTTCTGGTTAGGGGACTAAAGACGAATATTAAAGCTTGAGGTTATGGAAAGTTATGCCAACGGGGACTAAGCTGTGATTATTTTGTTGATTTAAACTGGCAGAAAGTTGAGGTCAGAATAAAATCTTGTTTCACCTGTAATTTAGAGGCTAGGAACCATGATGCTTCCCCCCCCTCCCCCCCATAATGCTCAAATTATCCATTCAGAGTGATTTGATTTTAGGTTTGAAGCTGGAGATCGCAGTAATAATCTTTCGCAGTATGAAGCACTTATTTATGGAGAAGTCTTTGCCATTTTTAATTGCACTTTCCCCTCATGCCCTTATTAATTATCTCTCTAGTTCCTCTTAGGTCTTGTCACAATGCCAAATATTGAAATAGAAAGGTTTATTTATTTCAAAAGACATACGGAACAGGACAGATTCTGCAACTTGCT
>PVKH010032624.1:0-12145 GCA_004027955.1 Chaetophractus vellerosus | reverse complement strand
GTACCGTGTGCAAGGTTAGTAGTCAAGAAATGTTTGTTGAATTGAAAGGAAGTGAAATGAAATGAAATAAATTAGATTTACTTCAACCTATAAAACCAGTCCAGCTTTTTCAGGAAAATCTCAATTTCACTAAAGTGCTTTATTTTATTGAGTATAATTCATTAATATTTTACTGTGATTTCATTTATATAATTCTGTAAGACTTTTCTCATAAATAAATTCACAGATCAGGGAAAAAATCTTTTATCAGGTCATATGTCCCCATTTTGGGTGTGGGAAGTATTGTCACTAAATATCACATAATTGCATTGGCACTACATGACCTGCAGCTGCTTTCCTTCCTTACCTCACCATCTAGCATGAGACTAACAATAGGCCTACTGGCTAGTTGATGTATATTCAGTGACCTAAAAGGAATGGACGAAACACGAAGGCCCTCTTTTGGGGTGAATAACCAGGAAAAATCTCCCAAGTCAACTTATCTGTAAAAGTATAAGGGCAGGTAGAGTAGAACCTGGCACTTTCATGCAAATGTTGGATACTTAAGAGGACACTAAAAAACTGTGGACTGATGAATTTCCTGGAAATATATTACAAGGTTTGTCAAGAGTAGAAAGGGGATGAAATTGGTGTCTCCTTGAATAATTGTTTTTTTGTTTTGTGGGGTTTTGTTTGTTTGTTTTGTTTTTGCTGTCAGGTCTTTTCTTTTTAAAGGGAAACTGTGTGGGAGTTGGTGATGAAAATGAAGAATAGCTGAGAAATAGGACATCTCTATTCCCTGTGTTCTGTTTTGCAGCCTATTTCTTAGCTACTGAGTTTGGAGAAAGGGAATGATGTCAGAATTAAGATGCCTTCTCCATAATGATGATCAGCTGAAAGGATTTACCCTAGCTACAAAGGTTTAGGGATTATGTACTGCTGCCCCTAAAGGAAGACGAATACTAAAATGGAACCTCCAAACAAGCGCTGAATCATGATCCATCAATCTAATTTCACCAAAGGTAGCCAAAGCAGCTGGATCAATAATTTTAAAGTCCAAATATTTGTTGTCTTGGAAACAGACTGGCTTAGCCCTGTATGCGGCTGATCAATTGTGCAGCAATCAAATTGCAAATAATACTCTGGCTGGATTGTGTACCTGGCAGTTTTTTGTTTTGTTTTGTTTTGTTCTGTTTTGTTTTGTTTTGTTTTGTTTGGACACAAAAGTAATTAGAATTCTAGGCAGATTTCCTACACAAGAGGTTAGGGAGGCTTAACTAACACAAAGGATTGAGGTATTATGTATTGGAAATTACACCTTTTTCTACTTCCTTTATCCTTTCCCGAAGTCTCAGTTGCTTTCAATAAAGTTGTATGTTTAATTGTCTTTGTCTGCAACCAGCAAGACTGCTAATTTTAATCCAGGAACTAAAAAAAAATGATTACAAATATAGTATTTTAATCATTTATCAAGTATATGCAATTTCTGTAATATTTATATAGACTTCTCTTCTCTTGTATTCTTTTGAAACAAGCATAAATAATTTGTTAGAGGAATTAATTTTCAGGCATTAAGCAATCTGCTTCAGTCCTACATAGAAGTCATAAGTGAGAATTTAAATAAAGGAAAAGGTTAATGAAGCTGTTTGGGGATTAAAAGGAGGGAAACACAAAGTTTAAGGATACTGTAAGTATTCCTAAAAATAAAGTGAATAATAAGAAAAGAAAAACACTAGGGAAATCTCTTCCCTCCTCTAAAGCCCAGGATTGGAAGAATTACAAGGAATGAGTAATTATGAGGAAGAAACAACCTTAAAACTCCCAAACGTGTGCACCCATATTCTGCCTCATTCTTCCTTTTATTTTGAAGATGATGACCCTCTTCCCTCAGGCCAATTCTTGTACTAATGCTTTGGAGCCTACACTTACCCTCTTCTTTGGAAACTTCTCTATAAATCAACTTCTCCCTTTTAATTGACCCTTTCCTATCAAGAGTTACATGCTCAATTTCTCATCTAATATCTTGAAGGAATTGTCTAAACGCAGAGTTTCAATTTCTCACCTCCCATTCACTAATAAATTCATTCCAGTCTGGTGTCTGTGCTAACATGCCACTGAAATAGCTCTGACTTTCATGTCAATAAATCCAATGGCACTTTTAAGTACTCAGCATTTGACACTACCTCCAGCTTAAAACATTCCTTCTCATACTTGGATTCCATGATACTCTACTTTCCTGGCTTTCCTCCCTAATTTCTGAATTCGTAACCTCCTTTGCTTTTTTTTTTTAGGAACAGGGGCTGGGGATTGAACCTGAGACCTCCTATGTGGGAAGACTACACTCAAGCACTGAGCCACATGGCTCCCCTAAGTTGTTTTTTTTTCCCACTAGTTTTGTTTTTGTTTTGCTTGATGCTTGGTTTTCTTTTTCAGGAGGCACTGGAAACCGAACCTGGGACCTCCCACGTGGGAAGCAGGTGCAGCCACTTGAGCCACATCCACTCCCCTAGGCCTTTAAATGGATTTCCATTCACTGTACCACCTTCTTTTCTTACTCTTTGTTCTCCTTTTGGGCAATTTCATCCAGGCCGTTGGCTTTGACCACCATCTTTTTCCCCCTATATCTCCAGGTTTGAACTCTCTTCTATGCTCAACCAATGTATGCAACTCCATAGCGAATGAAATCTCCAATAGAATGACTCAACGGCATCTCAGTCGCAGCATGTACAAGACTGAATTTATGATCTGCCCCTAAAACCTAATGGGTTTTATTATTATTATTATTGTTTAAAAGTTACTTAGATTACATAAATGTCACGCAAAAGATATAGGGATTCCCATATGCCCCACTCCCCACACCGCCCACACCTTCCCACATAAACATCCTTCATTAGTGTGGCATACTCATTGCAATTGATAAATGCATCCTGGGGCTTTGCCATTTAAACACATAGTTCACATTGTAGTCCACACTCTCTCCCAGACAGTTCTGCATGTTATGTCATGATATAAAATGGCCTATATCTGTCATTGCAAAATCACTCAAGACGAGTCCCAAGTC
Source organism: Chaetophractus vellerosus (assembly GCA_004027955.1). Taxonomy (NCBI): domain Eukaryota; kingdom Metazoa; phylum Chordata; class Mammalia; order Cingulata; family Chlamyphoridae; genus Chaetophractus; species Chaetophractus vellerosus. The sequence goes on along the minus strand of PVKH010032624.1, from coordinate 9,105 downwards.
CCACAAAAGCCCCATATTACAACAGTTTTTTCCTCTCCCTGCCCTCAGAGCCTCCAGTGGCCACTGCCTCCACATCAATGTTGTAATTTCTTCCTAAAATCTAATCTTATTCCAGTGTTCAAAGACCTGTGAATGGCAACACAAGTCAGAATCCTGGCTCAAATATTTCTCCAATATGCCCACTGCTTAACATGTCCATTGCCAACCCCTTGATCTATGCTACCATCATCTCTTACAAAGACTTTTACAATAGCCTACTCACTGGTCTTTCTACACTCTAACCCTGCTCTAGCACATTATTCACATATCACCCTGAGTGACATTTTCAAAACTAAAATCTGTTGATGACCCACCTTACAAACACCATATTGACTCCAACAAATCATAAAATAAAGATCAAAATTCTTTACATAAGAAGTTATCTCTGTTTATAATTACAAATCCATTGGTGTAATCATTGTTTTTTTAAATTTCTATCTCACCTACTGGCCTGAAAACTCCCGTAGAAGTAAGATTCAGATCTGCTTTGGCTCACCACTCTTCCAAGGAGCCTAACAAAATATGCAATGGATAAGATCATTCAATAATTATGCATTTAGTAAAGAAATGTTTTTTAAATATTTCACCTATATTTTATCCTTCTGTTACTGGAACTGTGATAAAATATCCCAGAATGGCTGCTGAATGACTCACATAACTTTGTGTGAAGGCAGGATCTCATAAATGTCACATAAATGTCCTCAACACTGGAGAATTACTGAGTCCACTATTTTAATGCAAAGGGATGGAGAATCTGTTGAACCAAGTTGAAATCACCTCCAAAGAGATTCCTCAACAGCAGTCACTGTGATCAAAGAGAGAAGTTACCAATGAGAATGTGTTATTACCATAAGAATGTGGATGAAATAAAAGGTTGTGATCTTTTTTGAGTCTAATCCTCTCAATACAAAGTAAATGAGTTTCCAAGATAAAAGAACTTTCCTCTTTTCTCTAACGTAGGTCCCTTACTCCTAGACCCAATAACATTACTTTATTTGTGTCCCTCCACATACCTAATATTGGTCTTTATTCTCAGAGAGCATATGGTAAAGTGTATTAATTAAAAAGAACATAGTAGGTACACAATAAATATAATTCATTCACCAAATATTTATTCAACATGTTCTATTTGTTAGACCTGAGCAGGTAATGCAGAACTGAAATGAGGGAAGCAGATGTGGCTCAAGCAACTGAACTCCTACCCACCACATGAGAGGTCCATGTTTTGGTTACTAGTGCCACCTAAAGAAGACAGCAAGCTGGCATGATGGGCAGGCAATGCAAGATGATGCAACAAGAGACACAAGAAGAAGAAACATAATGAGAGACACAACAAAAACAGGGAACGGAGGTGGCTCCCACATTGGACGTCCCAGGTTCAGTTCCTGGAGCCTCCTAAAGAAACAAGGAAGACAACAGACACAGCAAGTGCAAGCAACAAGAGGGTGGGGAGAAATAAATAAATAATAAGAAGAATATTTCTTAAAAAAAAAAAGACAGAGACATGATATTTCCTTCATGGAGTCTACATACAATTATAGATTTGAGAGAATTGTTATAAAGGAAACAAACAAGGCAAGGTAACAGAGTAGTGACAGCAGAGGAGGAAACCATAGCCACCGTCTTAGTTTTCCAGGCTGCTATGACAAATATCACACAGTGGGTTGGCTTAAACAAATGGAATGTATTGGCTCACAGTTTCAGGGGCTGGAAGATTGGCTTCCTCCTGGGGTCAGTAGTTTCTGGCTGACTGGCAATCCTTGGTTTCTTTGGCTTTCTTGTCACATGATGATGTCCTCTTCTTTCTCTTCCTGCTTTGCCCCATGGTTTTCTCCCTCTGTCTGAGTTTCTTCTGCTTATAAAGGACTCCAATAATCCAGATTAAGGTCCATCCTCATTCAGTTGGGCCACAACCTAACTAAAATAACATCTTCAAGAGAGCCTATTTACAATGTGTTCACTCCCACAAGAATGCACAAGACCAAGACCGTGTCTAAACTGAGGTATCTAATTCAATCCACCACAGCCACTTTAGACAGACTTGCCAGAGTGGACCTCTCTGAGCAATAACACTGAATTTTAGATGAGAAAGATAATAAGCCGTCCACCAGGCAAACAGGAAGATGTGAAGGATACCTGCAGTGGAGAGAGGGTACAAGGCTGAGGTTACAGCCTGTGTTAAGTTTCTGTCTCCCACAAGGAAAATAAGAGCAATGTGCCTGGGAGGTGGTGGGCAATAGGGAATATGATATGGGATGACGCTGGAGAGACTGGTAGGAGTCAAACCACCCAGAGCTTTGAAGCCTATCATAAGAAGCTTGTTATTAGTTCTAAGAGTTATATGTAGCCAGTAAAAGAGTGTTGTAGTTGGAAGTAGAATGATGATATCACCTGATTCTCATTTTTGAAAAATTACTCTGGGAAAAAAAGGGGGGGGGGGATGGTTTAGAGGGGTTAGTTAGTGAGTTATTGCTGTAGTCAGTGCAAGAGAGAGCGGTGACTTGAACTAAGGTGGTTAGTGGAGATGAGGAAATAAATGTTTATGCAATATATTTTGGGAAGGAGAAAGGAAGGAAGGAGTAGAGATGGAGGTGGAAACTGTGATGAAGGAACTAAAGTCTTCAACAAGTGAGTAATTGGGGGTCAGTTTAAGAAAGCTTCAGGGGCCGGCCATATAGCCCAGTGGATAGGGCGCCGGTATACCACATGGGAGGCCCCAGGTTCGGTTCCCGGGGACCTCTCCTAGCGGGCAGACTAACTTGAGAAGGGCAAGCCGCCATGGGCGGGCCAGAGCCGCCATGGGCAGGGCAAAAAGCTGCCACGGACAGGGCAAAGCCGCCACAGGCAGGGCAGGTCGCCCGCAATTGGAGCGCAGCCAGCCACCCGCAAACTGAAGCAAAAAGCCAGCCTTGAATGGAAGCAGAAGCTGCCCACAAGCAGAGAAAGCCGCGCCTGCGCGGTGACCGGCCTTGGTGCGTCGCCGCAATGGGGGGGAGGGGAGATATGTAATAAAATAAAATAAATCTTTAAAAAAAAAAAGAAAGAAAGCTTCAAAGGGGTTAGTGGGTGGTGTGGCTGAACTTCATAAGGAAAAGGGAACTTGGGTTTTGAATGAGAAATAGAAGAGAAATTATTTCAATATGATCATGAGACACAAGGAAGGATATTTAATATCTCTCATGAGGATGTTGTATCTGGCTAAGGTGAACTAGGGCTAGCTCAAAAACGAGGCAAAGTCCTGATGAAGAAATAGCAGAGGTACAGAAATTGTAAGGAGGAAAGAGGGAGAATACTCCAAGCTCACCTAGCCAGCATGCTCTAATGAGCAATCTATTTTAAAGCAAGAGTTGTGAGCATTGGGAAAATTTTATAAAGTAGTTTGCAAAAGCAGAATGAGCTCAGGAAGGATCATTTGGAGAAGCTGTACACCAGGAAAGCAAAGCTGGTAGAAGGAATATGTTATGATCTGGGCAGAGTAACTAGAAATCAAAGGGATTTGAAATGATACCAAGAAGAGCAGGGCCTAAGTCCTAAAGGATAAACCAGAACCTAATGAGAAATCCCTCATGCCTCAGTTTACTCATCTGTAAAGTGGACATAGCAATAATAGTGTCTGACTCAGGACTGTCAAGAGCATTGAATAAGATAATGCAAGAAACCACTGGTAAGAACCATGTCTACTTATCTTTGTAGTGTTTATGCCATACCCACAGACTGCCTGGCATCCCTTCTACTGAGAAGACCTGTCAGAGGAGGGGAAACACAGAAATACAAGGGACAAGCGGTGTGAACCCAGTGCAAAGAGCTGAGGGCCAAAGAAACAAGGCTTCAGGGAGATCTTTCCCTTTTCTCTTGGGTGGTGACAGCATTAAGGTCTCCATCACAGAGTTGGCTTCAAGTGTTTGGCCTAAGGGGCTTCCCTGGACCCAATTTGTTACCTATCTTCTTATTGGTCTTTTGGGGTGTCAAGAGGCCAATACCCACAGTCTTTTCCTATCTTACAGTGAGGTTTTAGGTAACTCAGTTACATTGTCAAATATCTCTACATATTACAAGTCCAGTAATACTTGTCACATCTTCCTCACAAAGTCTTCAGAAGAATGGAGTGTGCTATAATTTTCTACAGTGCTTTCTCTCCAAAGATCTCAAAGCATTTTATTTCTGCCTAGTGTAAATACATTACATGATTAACAGCACTACTTCTGAAAGTGACAGAGAAAAGCATTTCACAGCCCCAAGTACTGTGCTGTCAAACTCAGCGTTCTCTAAATGCAATGACTTTATCATACCATTACCTAAGAGTGAGCCAATGGAAAGAAATGGGTGAAAATTAAGTCTGTTAAACTTGCTGCTTGTTTCCTAATTAAGAACTAAAGAATGCCTCCCTACTGCTGATTTTTCTGCATTTGACTTCATTAGAAAATCACACGTGGATGGATTCATAATTACTCTTAAATTACGAGCACTTGTTTATTAATGTCACCAAACTGAGGAGCTGTACAACTGTCTACAATATGTCAATTTCAAAACGCTGTGAAGCAAACTGTTACTCTGTGTTAATTATGTTGAACCTTTCACATTTTGGATTCTAAATGGTACTAATGCTCTTACAGGCTTGAAACATTCTACCCGTATGCTTCACAGGGAGAGAAAAAAAATTTACCCACTATTCATTACCTAGCAAAGGAGTAGATTGAAAACAGAAAACAGTTAATGGTATTTTTTTCAAAGGATCGTATGCCAAGCTGCATTATATTTCAAATAAAATTTGATTACAGAAGAAATTAATGTTAGAACTTCCGTGCAGGAAAAAAAAATGCAATGGTGGTTTTGGAAGTGCTCTTATCCCAATTTGTGTTGCTTGGATATTTAAGCCACAAGCTGATTCTTTAGAGAAAGGCTCTAATTACTAAATTTCTAAGTTTATCCACGCATAGTAGGGTTTGTATAATGTTTTAAAATTTTAAATTGACACTTGAATAATAATAATGAATTTACTGGACAATATAGGGAAAATTTCAGAGAAATGTGTTGTCTTCTGTGAGATTGAGATAATTGTTTTGGCCCTGCCAAGATTTACTGAAACTGAATTTGTAATCACTAAAGGAGAGTCCTGCGGAAAAGAATTCTGTAGTCTATAGGACCTTCCTAATTTGTGCTAATTGACTAAAACACCCACAGTGAATTATAAAATTTTGTGAATTGGAGAAAGAAATAATATGATTACTAATACTCTAAGGCAATGAATCAAACCAAGTGTTGTCATTGTACATAAAACAATGCCTTCCAACAGTGACCAGAATGTATCCTAGCAACATAATAAGCTCTTCACTGAGAACAAAGGAAATGTAATAGTTAAAGCAAATAACAGCTCATCTCCAGTTTTCTGTCCTTTTCTTGGCTCTGTTACTAATGTTTAGCCCTAGTAAGTCACTAAAATACCTTAGTGTTTCCAGGTCTCCTCCCAGAAATTAAAAGGAAATGTTCTGGGATCTTTAGCAAGAGCAGAGATCTGGACTAGGTTAAGTAATATTAATTTAACTCAAATTTGAGGTCAATAAAAAGGAAGAAAGGTAAATGTCAGAGAGAGTTCAGACTTTCCCTTACCTACCGACACCAGATTTCACAAAACACTACTTGTTCTTTTTACAGCCTCCAGAGACTAGCCTTTAACTTCTCATTATAATCTATTTTCACAGCCAAGCCATAAGAAGCAGGCACATTGGTGATTTTTCCCTCTTTCTCTTCACTCTCTTCACTCTCTCTTCCCCTCTTCTTGCCTTCACGGTGAGATTTCAGGAGCAAATTAAGGACAAGGAAAAGATTCTGGTGCCTCATCTGACATCCTTCCCAGTTCCTCTCACCTTAAGTAGCTTTCCAACTGTTAGAACCGCCTTATTACAGAAAGGGAGAGGGTAGGCTAGACTTCAGAAAAATCCACCACCAAGTTTCCCCTGGCCCACTCCCACCCAATCTAAGGATGCCCCCATCTGTGGATGTCAAGGAAACCCACCGCATTTTGAATCCACTCCTGGGCATGACATAAAAACTATACTATCAGAAAGCATTTAGTGAAATTTTAATCTTTATTAAGAGAATATTGTTGTTGTTGTTTTTTCCCAAGCCTCTCTTTGTTCCCCCTCCTGGATATTTATTTTTCACTGCTAAAGAATCTAAGCCTGAACACTGCAACGAGCCTGAAAGAGTTCAGCTATAAAAACTGCACTTAGATCTTACCAGAGGTCTCTCCCAGATGGCTTTCGCAGCATTCCGCTCAGCAGATGAAAATTTGGCTCAGAGAGAAGCAAAGCACTCATTTACAAATTAGTTCCCTCACAGTTAATATATTGTTGCTGGGATTTAATGCTCTCATTACCTTTCATTATTTACAGCCAATGTATTAATATCCATGAAATGTTTCTTCTGAAAATGATTTTAATCTTCTTATTTAGCTTGCTCTAAATGCAACCACTTTGCCCATAATGAAACAGCTCCCCCTGATTAACTGTTGGTGGGGAGCCCCAGTACCCTGCAAGGAAGTTTTTACTAATGTGAAGTGTTCAAAAGTTCCTAGTGGGGGTGCCGGGCTGCCAGCAGGCTCAGCAGTCACAGTTCCATCAATTCCCTCATAGCGACGAGCTTGGATTCTAAGTAGCAATACAGGTTCCTCAAAACCTGCCCAAATGAATATCTACATGTCCCAAACAGGATCCCTTAGTTATGCATCTATGACTATCAACAGTCAACACCAGGAACGTGCTTATTAAACCAAACACCTTTTATTGACATACTTACTGAGACACCATCACTGTGTAGCAATGGAGCTTAAAGGATGCATAAGCCACAGTCACAGGTCTTCTCAGAAGCTCACCAACAGAGGAAATTCCACAGGAGGGTTATTTCTAACAAAAGATGTAAATAAAAGTTCCATGCACACAAAAATCTCATAAAGCATTACAAGATTAAATGACAAATAAGTAGAAGAGACAGTTTAGAACAGAAGAGGTCACTGTGGATTAGCATGAGCTGGGAAGGCTATGCAATTTTAAAGATGCTTAGACAAGGGACCGGCTGTATAGCCCAGTGGATAGGGCACCGGTTTACCACATGGGAAGCCCTGGGTTCGGTCCCGGGGCCTCTCCGGGCAGGCAGACCGCTTGAGAAGGCAAAGCCGCCGTGGGCAGGGCAAAAGCCACCACCGGCAGAGCAGAGCCACCTGCGAGCAGAGTAGAGCCGCCCGCAAGCAGAACAGAGCCGCCCGCAAGTGGGGCAAGCCGCCCGCAAGCAGGGCAAGCCGCCCGCGAGTGGGCAAGGTCGCCGCTCACCAGTGAAGCTGACTCGGTGTGTTGCTGCGGGGGGTGGGGGGAGGGACAAAAAGCAGAAATTAAAAAAAATAAATCTTAAAAAAAAAAGATGCTTAGACAAAATCTTGCTGCAAGGATGAGATTTGAATGGTTCTAGATGGAGGAGGGCATTCTTCATCTCTGCAAGTCACTCACTTAGTGAGTGCCTATTATGTATTAGATTTCTACTTGGGGCATGACCTACACTAGCTCATTCATACTTCAAGACATAACAGGGAGGTTTTACATCATGATTCTTTCAAAGTAACACTGAGGCATAGAGCAGTCACACAGCTAATTTGTGGCAGAGTCATAATTTGGACACATCCTGACTCCTAAGTCAGTCTTTCTATTCTGCTATAATATGTCCTCATTGAGTGTTAGGTGGAAGAAATGGAGTAAGAAAGAACATAAGGACCAGACACTTTAGGTGGGCTGGTTTGACTACAGCAAAGTGCTCAAGATAAGGACAGAAAGGTGGACTATGGAGGTCTCTGAATGTCAGGCAGTATGGAGTCACTGAGTTTGGAAAGCTTGCTTTGGTTGTCAAGGTAAAGATTCATTAGAGGAGAAAAGCCTGGAACTAGGCAGACAAATTAAGAGGCAAATAATTCAGCAATCATTGCAGTAATCCATGTGCAATGGGATAATGGCTTGCATCAGGGCTGTAGTAGTGGAAATAGGTAAAGGAAATGGACTTGAGTGAAACGACAAAAGAGCAATCAGCAGGATGTGGTGACTGACAGACACTGACCAGCTTTTCTGTGTGTGCTCCCCTTGCAGCTACCCTTGCCACGTACCAGGAAAAAGTGCATGAGCAGAATTTAGGGGCACCACTTCCAGGTCTGATCCAAAATCTTCCCACATATCACCTTCCACGTTCTTTTCCCTTTCATCTGGCAACAACAAAGCCTCTGAGGTGATAGAGCCAAAGGATAGAAGGAGCCTGGATCAGGTGTCTCTTCCCTGTACTCTATATAATTGAAAAATGAACTGCTATCATGTTTGCACCCTTATCCATGATTTTATTGCCTATCATAGCAATTAGCATTGCCTTAACTAAAAACAGCAACAAATCAGTTGTGGAGATAAGATTAAGAAAGATCATTCTAATGGTTTGTACCTCAGTGCCTGGAGAGAACATGTTTAATAACATGTTGGTAAGGGGTAAGTAAAGGAGTAGGAGTTGGAGCAGATGATGATGATTTTGCTTAAAATTTGTCAAAAAGGAGGCAATAGTGGAACAGCTAAACTGAAATATCCACTGAATGGCTCATGTTATGGGGAAGACAGGTCAAGGATAGCATACATATTTGGATGACGCTGCAAAGGATGAGAGTTAATGTCATCATCACTACTGAGCTCCCAAGTGTTTGTAGAGAAGAGGAAGCAGTGATGAGAGCCTCACACTGGGTGAGAAGGGAAGCAATCGAGTGAAACACCATGACAGCCAATTAAGGAGAGAGCTTCAAGAAGAAGGTGGTCAAGTGTTTGGGGGGGAAATTACAGAATTTATTTTAAAATAAGACTTTGCTTTTCAGAAGGATGGAATTGCAGAGGGGAGAAGGACCATGCTCACCAGCCAGAGTCTGGGGTCACTACAACCAAGTATTTTTACATGACAAAAAAGATAAAATGACTCTGTCCATGAATACAAGTTAAGACACCTCCAAGAATGGCAGCAGGTCCATAAAGGGAGGAGGAAAGGAAAATGAGACCTCCT
>PVKH010032623.1:0-12142 GCA_004027955.1 Chaetophractus vellerosus | reverse complement strand
GCGTTATTTCCTTTTGATGGTGAAGGTATGGGAGCATCCCCACAGAGTTCACCTCAGCAAAGTATTAATTTCTCATCATTTTTTAAACAGGGATGGGAGATGCAGAGTTCAGAAGACTGTGTATTTCTTATGATCTACAATTAGGAAGTTGAAATAAAATTCTAAAAGCTTAATGGTATTAGCAATGGCAAACTGTGCTCCCACTAGATTAGCAGTTTGTCAAATCTGAAATAATTCAGTAGAATCATGGATCCCCTCCTGAATAACTGTTAGGTGATCTATTATGAAATAAGTCAATGAGTCTAGTTTCAATGGACGAATCACAGACCTAACAAAAATTGGATATTATTCTACTAAAATCTTAGCAAAGTGGACCAAACTTTAATGGAGAAAACAATTGGTCTACTCTTTCACCAAAGAAGTTGTCCTTTTCATTTGGGATTGAGGCGTGTTGCCTTTATTGCAAAGGGCAGTTCATATTGAGGCTGTCATTTATATTGATGTTCTTTTTTCAAAATGACACCTCCATGTAATTTTTTTTCTACAGAAAAATTGGACTTCACTGTTCAGGGTCATTGGTAAGAGATCTTTCACTGATTCAAAATTCATTTAAAAATTTTCGGAAGAAGAAAAAAATAAAAACAGAACAAAAATCCCTTAAGAGAAGTAATATGTACCTTACTGAGAAAATCTAGTGCATTTTAAACGGACTAACCAAACAGAAGACAAGCTCTTTCTTTTGCTAATTTAATAAAAATGCATGGGGATTTCTTGCTCTAGAATTTTTTGAAAACTTACAATTATCATAGGATTGAGTGCAGTTTGTTTGTTCCCCACAAAAGCAAAGATGATTTTTATTGACCAATCTTTGATCCGAGAGATTAAAGAAAGTCCTGCATGAGCAGCGAGAAGGATAACACCATGGGGGTCAATAGGCTTTACTGCTATTGGAAATGAAAGTGAATCATTCCACTATGAGATGGGGTAATTTAGCATTCTTACTGGGAACTCAAGACTCTTTCTTTTTCTCCCATTTTTGGAAAAAAATATTCAACTTATGAATAGGTTTCCCCATGACTTAATACCATAGCTGCACATGAGGTCATTTGGAGGGCACTAAATTCACCAACATAATTCTGTACAACGCTCTTAGTCCAAATGGCCTGGCTGTCACATTCTTGCACCCTTGATTGAAATGTCCCTGGTAGACTTTTGGAATGCAGTTTAAAGGCTTAGTGACTCAATATTTTCAGAGAATACATTTCCAATCTCATAGAAAGTTGCCACGAACTATTGCAGAGGTTATGTCTCTTTCGGTTCTGCTCTACAATTCTGTGGATGGGGCAAAATTCAAGTTTAGCTGAGTTTTGTGGAAACTGGATATGAAGCCACACTGCCATTATTTGCTACCATAATACAGTTCTATTCAAGGCAAAAACTACCCAACCCACTATCTTTGAACCAGTAGTCAATTTATTCATCAAGTACCTTGCCCCCACCATTGTCATAAATAGAAAGATAATTTTTCCTTTTTCCTTCCTGTGAACTAAGTAATAAGGGTTGGAGTTGGAAGAGTAACATCTGGTGTGATTGTGATTGGGATAATGCTGAAATGCCATTGTTTACAGGATATTCAAGACTCCTGAGGCCAGAGAAAACGTTCTTGTTATGCTTCTTCATTTCTTTGAAAGATTGACAAAAAAATTTCACTGAAATGGCTGATTGTATCTTTCTTCCAATTTGCTAAAGACATATTTAAAGCTTGGGGCAATTTATTTTAAACTTTAAAAAAATATATTTTTATTATAGAAGTTGTTATCTTACACATGTGTGAATTCCCATACAACACCCATCTACCAACACACTACATTGTTGTGGAATATTTGTTACAGATTATGAGACAATCTCATCAGACTGTTACCACTAACTATGGTCTATAAAATGCATTGGGTATATTTTTCCAGACCACCCTATTATTAACATAGTACATCTTTGGCATCGATGCAAGAATATTACAGTATTTCTATTAACTATAGTCCATAGGTTTCATCAATGAATTTTTCCCATGCTTCTCCATATTCTTACCACCTTGAAACAGTCATGTACATTTGTTCTAGTCCATGGAAGGAACTTTCTTGTATTTGTGCTATTAACCACAATTCTCATCCACCTCTGGGTTCACTATGTTATTCAGTCCCTGGATTATTCTCTAACTTTCTTTCAATTGACATTTACATCCCTAGCCCTTTTCAGCCACAATCCTTTTTATAAACCAGCTGCACTAGTTCTACTCAATATAATGTGTTACCATCAACTCTATTTCCACACTTTTACAGTCAAGTTAATTAAAAGTTTTACATACAGTAAGCATCAGTACCCCTTCTTAGCCCTCCTCTTATCTCCTAATAACATTTATTCTAGGTTTTAACTCCATGCATTTTTTCTTTGTATTAAATGAGACCATGCAATATTTGTCCTTTTGTATCTGGCTTATTACACTTAGCACAATGTCTTCAATGTTCATCCATGTTATCATATATGTCCCAATTTCATTTCTTCTTACAGCAGCATAGTATTCCATCATATGTATATACCACATTTTGTTTATTCATTCATCAGTTGATGGACACTTGTGTTGTTTCCATCTTTTGGCAATTGTGAACAACGCTGCTATGAACATCGGTGTGCAGATATCTGTGCATGTCACAGTTTTCAGTTCGTCTGGATATACTCCTAGTAGAGGAATTGCTGGATCATATAGCAATTCTATATTTAGCTTCCTGAGGAACGGCCAAGCTGTCTTCCACAGAGGCTGCAGTATTTTACATTACCACCAACAGTGAAGGAGTGTTCCTATTTCTCCACATCCTTTCCAGCACTTATTGTTTTCTGTTTTTTAATAATGGCCATTCTATACAGTGTGAGATGATATCTCATTGTTTTGATTTGTATTTCCCTAATAGCTAGTGATCTTGAACATTTTTTCATGTGCTTTTTAGCCATTTGTATTTCCTCTTTGGAGATATGTCTATTTAAGTCTTTTGCCCATTCCCTACTCCCCACGAGATGGCTCTCTCATCTGTCTGCTCATTGTTTTTGCTCATTGTTTCCTTGTTGTCTGCTTATTGTTTTTTACTTGTTGTCTGCTTGTCTATTTTTTCATTAGGAGGCACTAGGAACCGAACCCAGGACCTCTCATGTGGGACAAAGGCGCTTAACTGCTTGAGCCATATCTGCTACCCTTTTGCCCATTTTTAAATTGGATTTTCTTGCTCTTTTATTGTTGAGTTGTATGATCTCTTTATATAGAATGGAAATCAAACCTTTTTCAGATATGTGATTTCCAAATATTTTCTTCCATTGAATGGGCTGCCTTTTCACTTTCTTGACTAAGTATTTTGAATCACAAAAAGGTTTAAATTTGAGGAGGTCCCATTTATCCATATTTTCTTTCATTGCCCATGCCTTTGGTGTAAAGTTTGAGAATCTACCACCAGGTCTTGAAGATGTTTCCCTATGTTTTTTCTAGGATCTTTATGATTCTAGCTTTTATATTTAGGTCTTTGATCCATTTTGAGTTAATTTTTGTATAAGGTGTGAGAAGGGGTTCTCTTTCTTTCTTTTGGATATGGATATCCAGTTCTCCCAGCACCATTTGTTGAATAGCCTGTTTTGCCCCAACACTCTGGGTTTGATAGCCTTGCCAAAAATCACTTAACCATAGATGTGAGGGTCTGTTTCTGAACCATCAATTCGGTTCCATTGGTCTATGTGTCTATCTTTATACCAATATGATGCTTTTTTTTTTTTTTTTTTTTTTACCACTGTAGCTAGGTAATATGATTTAAAGTCCAGAAGTGAGAGTTTTCCAACTTCGCTCTTCTTTTTAAAGATGTTTCTGGCTAATTTGGGCCCCTTACCCTTCCAAATAAATTTAATAATTATGTTTTCCATATACTTAAAAAATGCTGATGAATTTTTATTGGGATTGCATTGAATCTGTGAATCATTTTGGGTAGAATCAACTTCTTGATTTTAGCTCTTCTTTTTTAATGTAAGCATTGAGGGCTATAAATTTCCCTTTCAATACTGCCTTCACTTCATTCCATAGGTTCTGATATGTTGTGTTATCATTTCATTTGTCTCAAGATGGTCATTGATTTCTTTCACAATTTCTTCTTTGAACCATCATTATTTAAGTGTATTATTCAACCCCCATATATTTGTGAATCTTCCTTTTTTCCACCTGTTGTTTATTTCCAACTTTAGTCATTATGATCAGAGAAAGTGCTCTGTATAATTTTGATCTTGAAATTTATAGAGATCTGCTTTGTGACCCAGCATATGGTCTATCCTGGAGAAAGATCCATGAGCACTTGAGAAGAATGTATATCCTGCTGTTCTGAGGTGCAATGTTCTGTCTATATCTAATAGGTTTAGTCAATTTATCATACTATCCAAGCTCTCTGTTTCTTTGTTGATCCTCTGCCCAGATGTTCTATTTAATGCTGAAAGTGGTGTATTGAAGTCTCCATCTATTACTGTAGAGATATCTATTTCTCCCTTCAGTTTTGTCAGCGTTTGCCTCATGTAATTTGGGGCATCCTGGTTAGGTGCATATATATTTAGGATTGTTATTTCTTCCTGGTGATTTGCTCCTTTTATTAATATATAATGTCCCTCCTTCTCTAATAACATTTTTGCTTTTAAAGTCTATTTCATCCAAATATAAGTGTAGCTACTCCAGCTTTTTTTTTTTTTTTTTTTTTTTTTGGTTCCGACATGCATGGAATATCTTTTTCCAGCCTTTCCCTTAAAATCTATTGGTATCCTTGGTCTAAGGTGAGTCTCTTGTGGACAGCATATAGATGGCTCATATTTTCTTATCCATTCTGTGAGGCTGAGTCTTTTGATTGGGGAGTTTAATCCATTAACATTCACTGTTTTTACTATATTATTATGATAGTTCTTACTTTACCCATTTTTGACCTTTGGGTCTTATCTGTCATATTTTATTTCCACCACTCATTTTATACTTTTAGTTACTTTTACTGGTATAATCTTCATTTCTAGATTATTTTGCAAGCCTCTCTCCTGTCTTATCTTTTTTCCCCTTTACTATTTCCTGCAAAGCCGGTTTCTTGGTTACAGTACGTTAGCCAGGCACGTTTACTAGTAGCTGATGTTGGTGCCTGACTGTCTCTTCTGTCCCTGTTTTTGGGAAATGGAACTTCCAACTCCAGCCACAGAATGTCTCCCGAGGTGGCTTGCACCACCAGTGGAGGATAGATACCAGTTTCCATGGTGTGGCATGCTCTACTCACAAATCTTCACTGCAGATGGGCAGTCGCTTCTTTCCATTCCTCAAGGACATTGCAGGATGCTGTTCTGGTCTCCTGGGCCCCCCAAACAGGTGCTTTATATAGCTCTGGGTGATTACTAACTGCCCTGTAGGATGAGTTAACTCTTGGCTCTCCTTATTCTGTTGCCATCTTCTATTTTAAACAATTGACGTTAAAAATTAAAAGTGTTTTTATTACAAATTTAAAATGTCTGCAACTGCAAGCAAGATAGCTCCATCCATTTACCCCACAGGAGATAAGCCCCCTCTCAATTAGAAGCAGAGTGGGCATCACCATTCCAAAATTGTCAAGATTGGAGAATGAACAATGGACTAAAGTAGACTTATTATTATTCTACTATAGATATTATTATTCTAGCAATGGAAGAATTCTTATCATTGATGTAAAGGCAGTGGCCACCAGAGGTTCTGAGAGATGAGAGAGGGAAGAATATGTGTAATAAGGGGGCATTTGGGGGACACTGGATTTGTCTGCGTGACATTGCAGTGACCGATACAGGCCATTGTATATTTTGTCATTACTTACAAAATTGTGTGGGAAAAAGTGTAAACTGTAATGTAAACTGTAGTCCATGGTTAGTAGCAATGCTTCAATATGGGTTAATAAATTTTAAGGAATGTACCACACTAATGAAGGATGTTGTTAATATGGGAAAGTGTGGGAGGGGGAGGGAGTGGGGCATAAGGGAATCCCTTACATTTTTATGCAACATTTATGTAATCTAAAGCTGCTTTAAAAATAAAAAAAATAATTATAAAAAGATAAAAATAAAAAGATGCTGCTGGCCAAATGAGAAGTATAGCAAAGAACCAAAGAAAATTTCTTTCTGGAATATGTTTTTTATAAAATGGGAGAAAATGTAAGATAATTATGGATGTGTTCAATAATACTTGCTTATTAAGTGACTGTTTTTTAATATAATACAAAAAAAGAATAAATGAAACGCCCTCGTTCTTCTCTCCCTAAAAGTTTTTTGATGTAAGACAGGATTCTCATCATGTTGCGCTCTTTAAAGCTAAACATTGAGTTATATTATATTCACATAGTCCACAAATATGTATAATCTACATTGACTCTTGAAGTTGTTTTTGGTCATCAAGTTTCTTGGTGGTGCTATCTGTCAGTCAATTATTTCAGTCTGAAGCCTTGTCATTTTGGGCTTTAGGAGCAGTAATTGGACAAATGATGACAGTTACATTGAATTTTGCCATTAATACATAATAAAAGTAAGTATAAAATAGAAAATTAATATGCTTATGCTAGTTATATGAAGCATAGCTATATTAAACCTATAAACAATTGAGAGAAAGATGGAAATAATAAAGCATTGAAAAAAATGAATCTTAAGTCTCATTTGGGCTTAAGCTTGCTGACCATGAATTTAATTGTTAAGGAAACATATGCACTTTAGAATATATATGCATGTGGGAAACAGCACCAAAGACTGTTTCTAAAAGAAAATATGTAGTTATAATTTATGTATTTTTTGTTATATTGTGTAAATCCATTTGTTCTTCACACACTTTATATTTAACATTTTTTTCAAGTACTCATTATGTTCAAAAGTCAGGGACTATGTGACATCTGAAGTAGCTTTAGGTAAGAGTAACTTATATTCCAAAAAAACAAATGGGCTGATGTTAAAGAATTGCTTGTCTTATGCATATTTATTGAGAATCTAAAGCAATACTTGATGATTAATCAGATTTAGTTGAGGACCTTAAAGCTTAACCCAACACCTCCTAGATACAGATTGCTGAACTTCCATTTTCACTATTTTTTCCACATGGAGCCATTCTTTTAACGTATTGTAGTGGTTAGCTTGGGCTTTAGAGCAGACAGACTTAGGTTCAAATCCTTCCTCTACTACTTCTGGCCACTAAGTAATCTTGAGCAAGAAACCTAATAACTGGCCTCAATTATTTTGTTTAAAATAGGACTAATGCTACCTACCTAATAGAGCAATTATTAAGATTAAAAGATAAGGTATAAACATGCTTATCATACAGTTTTTGACACAATAAATATAGATTGTTTTAATTATTATTGTTATGAACTATAGCGATGGGATAAGGTCTTTTTCTATCATAATAATTGATATCAAGGGGTCAGTGGGCATGGTTTGCACTTCTAAAGACTCACTGAAGTCATTAAGTGCAAGAAGCAATAATTCTTCCTGGCCACTGAAACTGCAAGGGGAGAAGTCCAGGTTCGGCCCCTTTATTATAACAGAGAGATAGCCTTGTACCCTGGCTATTAATGAGAATGGAATTATCTACTTCGCAGAATCTCAATGCAATCTCAATTTCTCTACCTATTTTTACTCTATTCAAAGTAAACACATCATTAAATGGAAAATGGTGATTGTGTTGCTTTCATACACTTCCCTTAAGGGTCTATTTCAGGATCAAAACTTCAGCCTTGATCTTAGTATGTGTACCTACAATCTCTGTCATGTTATATTTTAGCTCCATAGTTACGTTTTAAGCTAGATATTTCTCAACATTGGTAATTTTACAAAGTAAAAGTAAAATTAGAGTTATTTTTAAAAGGTGCAATTGTGGCACTTCCAGGAAAAGCAGGAACATTTTTTATATTAATGTGAAAACTTTCCCTCTTCAGACGATTCAGGTCAATTCCTGAATTTTACCATATCAAGGAAATATTTGCAGTTACTATCCTGAAATAAGCAGCATCAAGAATAAAAAAACAGTTTTATAGTCAACTGATACCTTTTTAAAGTTTTTCTTTTTTTCTTCTCTCTACTCCAAACTACTTTATCTTACAATTATTGTTTGTATAAAGAAAATCCCCAGATAAGTCCTAAATTTTTGCATTAAAATAAAAAAGCAACATTAATATAATGCATATAGCTCCAAGTTATCTCTAATTTGGTGTTTAGTTTGGTACAAATTGTAATAATGTAAGTGATAGTAATCCTCAACTTCTACAACTACTGAGAAGAGAGGAAGCACTTTTCAGGGGGAAATTCTGCTTTTATAAAATAGGACCCAAGGACGTTTAGAGCCTCTGTAGAGTTAGTAAAGCATCTATTGTTGAATTTCACTTGGAACATCCCAGGAGTGTATTATACTTATTTTATCTGCTTCTGAACGATGAAACACTAAGTTAAATCTGCTTGTGGTTGAACTTTACTTTATGGATATGATATTAGCTTGTTAGTGATGCAATGCTCTATGGTATAAATTTTGATTGATTAATATCTGGGAAATGGGAGTATTATGAAATAGAATTGTGATAGGCTTGTGTTACAGGGTTCTTTAAAGTAGAAAATTGCTTAAACTAATGGAGAATCAAATTTTTCCAGATGGAGGTTTTAGAGGTTGTGGTTTTTGTTCTGTAGACACTATGTTAAACAAAAATACAAGTACCACATTCTCATGATTGGAATACTGTAAATGATCTTTTTCAAGTGAAGCAAATGTGGCTTGTTTGATTCTAGCTCATGTTTTTCCCATAAGTAAATTGTCCTTTTATCTTTTACCTCTGTGAAGCTGTATCCCATCACTTTCTTGAGAACCTTAAGGTAAATCTCTTCCAGAAAGCTTTCTTACTTAGTACATGTTGTTCTAGTGGTTTTCTCTACAATCCCAACTTTACAATAGTATGTTTCAGTGGATACATATTATTATTTTTTAGCTGCTTCTTTGTTTTTCTATGGACATTTGGGTTTCTGACAACTTTGAAATTAGAGGAAACTGGGCAAGAAATTGAGATGTGGAGAATTAAAGCAGGCTGAGGATGGAGGGAGATTCAAGACATGGAGGCCCTTGATCACCAGAAACTACCCAAAACCTGTTTTCATTTTTTATGCAAATTCTACTTGAGTTTCTGCTCTATGTGTGGCACTGTTTTTGGTTCTTAGATACAGTAATACTCAAGACAGGTAAGTTATGTAAGGTTGCAGGGACTGTGCACTTCAGGGGGGAGGAGATAGCAAGCAAACAAACACATGGGCAAGGTCATTTCAGACAGTGATGAGTGATGTGAAGACAAGGAGAGGAAGACTGTGTGCGGCAGGGAGGTGACTTCAGGTTGGGTGGTCAGGGAAGCTTCTCTGAGGATGTGCTATTTAGAGCAGAATGGTATGAAGGAGCTGGTTGTGAAATGAGCCAGGGGCAGAGCACTCCAGCCAGAGAGGACAGCAGGTACAAAAGCCCCAAGACCAAACGGCACTTGGCATATTTGAGGAACAATGAAAGGCCAGGTGACTCAAGATCAGAGAGTGAGGAGGAGAGAACTGTGACTTGAGGTCACAGAAAGCAGAAACCAGGATCATGGGAAGGGGTAGATTTTATTCTGACTTTACTATAAAACATAAAAACTACAGCAATATAAGAAAAAAATCACCTGTAGCCCAACAGCAAAAGATAAACACAGCTAAATTTCTATTCATTCTTCTTCAGGGCTTTTTGCTGAATATATAAGAAAACATGATTAAATAAGATCAGGAGTACAGATGTATCTTTGCAGATTGCCATTTTTTGATTAACCATATAACCATGAGTAGCTTTTCATGCCAATACAGACTGTTCTACAACATGATTTTAATGGCAGCACAATATTCCTTTATACAAGTGCATTATATTTATTTCTGTAATCCACTATGTTTGAACATTCATGTTGTTTTATTCTTTAGTATTTTTTGCTTCAGTGACTATTCCTGTACATAAAATATTGTGTTTATCTTTTCTAATTAAATTTTTAAAATGGAATTACTAGGTCAATGGTATAAACATTCTTAGAGTTTTTTTTTAAACAGGTGTTTATTTATTTATTTATTTATTAATTATATATCCCCCGCCTTTCTGCTTGTTCTTGCTCTGTTCATTTTTGAGTTCTTCTGTGTCTGCTTGTCTCCCCACCATTGTGGGAGTCAGCTCACCGCACGGTGGCCTTGCCTGCTCGCGGGCGGCTTGCCCTGCTCGCAGGGGCTTGCCCTGTCCATGGCCGCTTTGCCCTGCCCACGGCGGCTTGCCTTCTCAAGGTGGTCTGCCCGCTCAAGGAGGCCCCAGGAACCAAACCCGGGGCCTCCCATGTGGTAAACTGGCGCTATACCAAATGAGCTACAGCCAGCCCCCCATTCTTAGAGTTTTTGATGCATAAGTTTCCTCCCAGAACATATCAACTTACCCTCCCACTCAGTAGTTAAGGTTTCTGATTCACCACACCTTCACTGAATATTTTTAAAAAGCACTGCCACTTTAATGAGTAAAAACCATAACTTGTAGTTTTTTACTTACTTTGTTAATGAGATTAATATACTTTCCATTTACTTGTTGACCTTCGTATTTCTTTTTTATGTAAATTGAAATGGCACATTTTCCATAAAGCTTTTTGGAATTCACCAGGTGAATATTTTTCATCCTCTTCTGAGCTTCCAGAACATTTCACATGTGGCTTATGGAGGTCTTGTCTCCTTTGAACGGTATTTCGTGTAAATGTCCTAGCTTCCCCCAGAGACTTGAGGTTGGAGTCTTTGTGTCACTTCCCTGATCCTATCACAGAACTATATAATGTAGACATTCAAGATTATGAAATAATGTAGGTGCTCAAGTTGTACGTGTACCGATAACTGATCCTCACATTTATTTTATCAGACACCACTGTAGAGCAATAGATATCTATTTGGGTATTATTTTTATTCATTTTCTTTAAGATATTTATCAAATAAAAGAGCCTTTTTTGAAGTGATCCCCTTTTATTGAATTCAATTTGCTAAAAATCCAGCTTACTGCGTCTTGAATTATTATTCTGTTATCCTATTTATTTCCCATTTCCTCTTATCACTATGCACTCACTTTTACTCCAATTACAGACTTGCATCAAATGCAATAGTACCTGTACTGTTAGTTTAGTTTAGACATTTCAAACTTCATTGTCCACCAGAATCACCTGGACGGCTTGCCAAAACAGATTAGTGGGCTTCCACCCTCAGAGTTTCTGATTCAGTAGGTCTGCAGTGGGGCTAGAAAATTTGCATTTCTAACAAGTTCTCAGGTGCTTCTGAGGCTGCTGATCTTGGGCTTTCACTTTGAGAACAACTGGTCTAGATGATATTCGGCATGCATAGCATCTTCTTTGCATAATTGTACTTATAAGATCTGTCCTAGCTAGGAGGAAATGATTTTGAGGAGAAGAGAATATTGCCTATAACTTTGGTAACGGAATTGCCATCATACCTTGCATTTTCTTTTGCTGAGAAATCTTCCTGTTGAGAGGGCCACCTCAGTTAGCATTTCAGTACTTGTTCTAGCATAAAAAAAAAAAAAAAAAAAAAAAAAAAAAACCCAAGTGAGTTCAGAAGAGAGAACACTGAGAAAGGACACCTGTGATGGACACAGGAAGCCAGGTGTGATCAAATGAGTTCCATCAAATCACCAACCACCCAAAAGAAGAAGTTTGCATATCTGCTCTACTTAAGGCTTTTCTCAGAAGAGAAATGTAATGAAAGAACACCCTGCTGCTTAGGACAGCACAAGTCCCGTGGGGGTGTCAACTTCAACAAAATTAAAAGAAAAAAAAGAAGTGTGCCAGCTTCAAGTTGGCATTTTTGAGTTCACTTCACTATAGTCAATGACGCACCTTCACACAGTAAGCACAATAGAGACAAAGAGGTGCCTTGCAACTGCCAGAGAGAGAAAAAGAGTCCTCTGAGATGAAATGTTAACATAAGAAGTGGAAATGGTTTGTCATAGTCACAAGCTGACTCTTTGGGGTTCACGTTCCTATAGCGAGTGAACTGTAGTGTGGTACCC
>PVKH010032622.1:0-12136 GCA_004027955.1 Chaetophractus vellerosus | reverse complement strand
AAAATAATCTCAGTTATTTTAAGCTCACAATTGATCAGAATACTATATTTTAATTCACTACATCCTGATTTGGAGTGCCACTGGCAACATAATAAATCAATTCAATACAAAATTAGAGTGTGCTCTTACTTCCAAAGGCACCTGTGGTTGTTCAAATGAAAATGAGGAACACAGTTCATTAATATGCAACATTTTAATCTCAATAATACATTGTAAATGTCAAGATGGAGAAGATACATCTTAAAGCCCATACTTACATCACATAGCCCACAAAAATGAATTTTTAATGATGAAAGAGTGCAATTACTTATTTTTATTTCGAATTAAATTGACTGTTTCTGTACTTAAACATCTAATATAGGGTTGGGGTATAATATTCATGAAAATTGTTTTGAATTGTCATTAGGTAGATGACTTCTTTGCATGCTCATTTCAAAATGCATGTATTTCATGGATAAAATCATTATGTACTCTAGCTATTGTGAATCCCTTACGTTTACATAGTAAGTTAATAAGAACTTTTCATAAGAATCTCTTACTACCTAATCTTCAATATATCTAAAATATGTTTAGAGAAACTCCATGTGCACCTATCAGTCCTCTATATAAAGGTATTAAAAATGTGTCTTATCTCATAAAGAAAATGTTCCTCAAAGCATTTTTTAAACTGGAAAGCATGGAAATATATTAGATGACAGCGTCTAGACTACAGAAATTCAATACTGCTCTAAAATTAATAGCTATTATTAATATTCATTTTACACTATAAATTAAATGATCCAAATTGGGGAATAATAATCATCGGTTTGCTCTCCTTAATCCTCTATTTTATATTTATTTTGGCAATTTAAATATTCAAGGATTTAGAGAGAGCTGGTGGGTATTCTTTTTCTGAAAAACAGAAGCCCTTTTTTATTTGAATACACTGATTAACATGATCTATTCTAACATATCCTCATTCAACCTAAATGCCAAGAGGATCATAATAAAGCCAATGCTTAAACTGATTGTTTGAAAACTGCAGGAGGCAAATTATTGTTATTTCAAATAGAAACAACACTTCCCCTCATGGTTGCTACTGGTAGAGAAGACTTTTTCCTCTGCTTATAATTTGTTTTGTAAAAATTTACTTTTGTTCTGCACAATAAGCACATCATAATATGCTTTTGAAATCTCTGTTTTAGTTTTTCTATGTTCTAAATCTTGTTAATCTGGCTGGATTATAACTCCCAGTAAGCACAGTGCTGGCCCTTACATATTAGGGCACCTTAATGTCTGGACCCTGTCCCTTCTTTGAGTGATATCCAAACTCACTCCTTTCCTCCAAGTGCTAGACAGGGAGTGAGGGTTTGTGGAGGGAAATATCAGATAGAAAATATGAAACTAAATGTTTATTTTTCCATCTTTCTGAGATCTAGAATAAGAGTACTTTTGCAGGGAAGCGTGCTCATTATTTCTTGAAGAAGCAGCATTATTACTTCAAGGTCCGGAGGAAGCCAAAGCAAGTTGACTATATCTGAGCTAAAGTTCAAAAGTGCAATCTATGGAAACTGAGCAAGGAGAATATCATTGCCTCAATTGTAGCCAATGCTAACAGGATCCAGCAAGAAACCCATATTATCTACAAAATGCTCTTTAAAACATTGTAATAAGGTGTCCTAATAGCACTTTACACTAGTCATAAAGCAGATAATATTTCTCAAAGCACTTTCATAGTCATTTCCACAATTGCCTCATATATCTAATTTTACAGAAAGAAACTGAAGGACAAAGAGTTAAAGTTACTTGCCCAAGGTCTTATGACTAATGAGGGACAAAGCCAAGTTTTAGAATTCAAATTTTCCTTAGTCCTGCTGCTTTGCTCATTCTGCTTATCACTTCATTAGAAGTGGATTATAAATCATTCCTTCAAATTATTATTTATACTCTATTCATTCAAAAAATATTTCATGTAGCTTAAAGAAATGCTTACAGTTCAATATGGGAAAAATGGATATCTGGATGAATATCAAACACACGAAATATGTTTTATTATCTGGTACAATTATTTCACAAGTGTTACTCATTTTGGCTTTCAGAAACTTAGCAGTGGAGGTGAAAAAGAGAAAAGGACTGAAGGAGACCAAAAGCAGTCAGAGGATATATGGTACATTACAGCTTTAATTTTCAGACTGAGATCATGAATAATATTTTAGTTTTGCCTATGTGATCTCATTCCGGTAATTCATAGCATGTAGCTGTACATTGTAACTTATTAATGAAAACCGTTTCGAGTTACAGAGTAAATTCCTGTTTTCTACTCCCTAGCAAGTTCCTGTTTCTCACTCCCTAACAAGCTCCTGCTTTTCTTTCCCCCCTTATCTAAAACTTAATAAAGCACACACTGGAAGGAGAAGCCTGAGACCAAGTACACTCCAAGGAGTCCAATTAAAGTGAGCACAAACAACGGCTATGAGCTCACTCCTTCTCCCCCTCTTCTGATGCCCACTTTGAACACCCTAGTTTGCAGGTGGGCTCAGCCAATAGCATCCCTGTCCCCACCTCTCTTTGTCTAATTCTAATAAAAACCCTTGCCTCCTTTGTTCAGGAAGGAAGATTTGAGACTTTGTCTGTCCTACCTCTTTCTGGCTTAATAAACTCATTCCCTTGTGTGATCAAAACCTTGGTGTGGATTCCAATTCTAATGCCAGGTAAAAGAACCCAGAGAACCCGTGGGGTTCCCTTTCAGAGTGAGTTATAAAATTCAGTCTATTTAAACAATTCAAGTTTTCAGAAATCACTGGTTTTTTTTGTGGTTTATTGCTAAACTAAAAACAGTTTATTATTTTGTCTTTCTGGCTTTCCTCTCCATGCATTCAGACCTCTACACGTCTATAAACACACTTTACATAGAGAGCAAGCCATTTCTGTACTATCTACCATCTAAGATAATGCAAGAGGTATTGCATGGCATGAAAAAGACTTGGAAAATCATTGAATATCAATGGGATAATTTACCAAGTTTCTGAGGAGAAAATCACTCTGGTGGCTTAGAGCTATGTACCCCAGACAACATGTTCTTAAACTTATCCATTTCTTATGGGTATGGGTCCACTGTCAATAAGATCTCTTCAAACTGTTACTTGAGTTAAGGTATGGCCCAAATGAATCAGGTTGGGCTTTAATCTGGTGATCCTTTATACACCTATAAACTAAGAGAAAGCCAGACAGAAAAAATACCCAGATAGAGCAGCCAGAAGTTGAAAGTCAAAAAAGACAGGAGGAGAAAGGGGAAGCCAGAAGAGGCTGCCATGTACATTGCCACGTGACAGAAAAGCCAAGAACCAAGTAGAGCTGGCACCAAGCCACAGAATGCCATCGTCGTCTGGGAGAAAACATCTCCATGACCTTCTGGGAGAAAGCAGCGCCTTGATGATGACTTGATATTAGACTACTTCAAGCCTCAATGCTGTGAGTGAATAAATTTCCACTGTTTAAGCTAATCCACTGCATGTCATTTGCTTTATCAATTAGGAAACTGAAACAACCACTGACAATAAACTGCTCTTTCAGGATAGATGTGAAGATGATAATATGCCAAAAGAAAGAATGTAATGTGTCTTAAAAAGAGAGAGTTTATGGTAAAGTTGCAGAATGAATTCTCTGTCTCTCCCCCGCTCTCTCTATATGTATAGGCATGCATATGTAAATATATATGTAAGTATATCACACATATAAAAATCACATACCTAATTTGTTCTCAGTGTTCACACTTGCATTAAAAAATAGTCAGAAACCTAAAGGGTATTCTGCTACCACCCCTCACTATCAATGGCTTTTCAAATTTCGTAACACAATTTGTATGTATACAAATGCCACAATGTATAAAACAGGAATTAATGTGTACCATTTTGTAAGTAGTCTAAATCATTATGAATTAGTCTTTAAAACATCTTGTCCTACATATATTAGGAACATGTGAACTCTTAATATAATCTCTTGCCACTGCCTGAAATAAATCTAATGTAAGAAAAAAGTTAAATTGAAAATTTTATTTCTCAGGTTATCTCTAGTATTTCCCGTTTTATTTGGACGAATATTTGTCAAAAATACTGACACAGAAATTTTCTGTCCATGAGCTTGTCAAACAACCCTCAAGAATGTCATGTAAGAATGGGGGAGTGCTACCGCCTAAGGCTTTGTTCAGGAGGGCCTTGAAAATAGAGTTTAATAGCCAATGTACTCAGGGAACTAGACATGCACTAAATGAGGGCACAAGATGTCCACTTATATGCACCAACTTGTCAGTCAAAGTTCAATGTATGTGCTGCACTTAACTGGGTAGTCATTTTGGAAACAGTTTAACTGCTGAGAAAGTAGATGTCCAATAACCAAGCCCTCAGCACAGCAGCTTGACCTAATTTTGCAATTCCTTGTGTTTGCCCAAAGAATGATAAGTTTACAGAATCCCTCTCCCTATATATTTGCTCTCTGTCATCATCAGTGATCCTTATAGGGTTTTGTGAAATTTAAAATATGCTTTAGAATTCACATTTAAATCACAGGCAGCCAATGTCATTTTAGAAGGAGAGTTTTGGAAGTAAGTTGATTTCAAAAAACAATGTGAGTAAAAAAATTGGTAATGGATCAGATTTTAAAATTTCACACCCATTTGATTGTATAAATAAATATATTTATCCCAAGTATTACAAATTGACAGCTCTTTTTCTGATTTTCAGATACTATTCAATGTGTTTCCATTTAAATCTGAGCCACACTAATGTAGTATTTCCAGTCTGATTTTCAGGTCATATAGCATAAAATCAGCATGGAACTTCTAATCCAAAAATTAACACAGCTGGATATCAGAAGTTATGTCAAGGATAATAGGTTATATGTGAAGGATGTTGATTATTCTTTGGGCTTTGAGATTTTCCTTCAAGGTTGAGGGTTATCTTACAGAATGTTATAAATATTTGAACTTCTGTGTTTAAAGCTACTTTTTATACCTATTATTGAGCACATCTACTATGCAAGTCATTGTGAAGAGTGGTAGGTATACTAAAAATGGCATGGTTTATATCCTCAAAAAATGCCATCTATTGAATAATGTCTCCCATTATTTTACCACGCACATATAATAAACACACAGATATAGTAAATATATGTATTATTCCTTTTTTATGAAAGACAAAACCATGGTTAAGCAAAATAGCATTTATTCAAAGTATTAATTAAGTACTAGTGTCAAGATTCAGCAAAGGTAGTCCATTCCATTAAGTAATTTTTTTTCTTTTTCCTTTTTGGTTCACTTGTCAATCATTTAAAAATCACTTAGTGCTTATATTGTGGCAGGAACCATTCTATGCATTGAGGAAACTAAGGGGAATCAGAGATGGACCCATCATAAAGGAATTTATGGGTCTTTAGACTCCCAAGTCAATGTTTTTTCCAGATTTTCTGCAACTGGTTGACTTCACATTCTGTTAGGATGATAATTATTATTATTAATATTTTACCAATTATTCTCTCCTATTTCAGCAATAGTTGGGGATCTCCTTGAAGATCTCTGTATCCACAGTTTAACAGAGGGGCTGATAAATTGGGGGGAGACAAAAGAAATTCTTTTGGGCTCTTTATACTATAAAGCTTTTAAATTAGAGTCACTTCTTATAATAGAGGTCAAAGATCATCATTATGTGTGGGAAGCATTTTACCATCCATCTAGATGTTTGACAGAAGCTGTGAATGACTAAGGGCTAGAGTCTCTTCAACCAGGGTAGAGGAGATGGTATGAAAGAGGCCAGAGTAGAATGTGAGAGTAACAGCCTCAATGAGTTATTTTCCCCTGTAATCACCACCTTGTGCAGTCCGTTCCTTCATAGATTATAGGTTTGACCAAATGAATTGGTTGATCAATGGTACGTTAACAAACATGACAAAAGCAGATGTTTGAAAAGTGCCTGCCCATTAAGGCTTGCCCTCTCTTGCTGTTGGCAATCCTTCTGCCACCCTATAAAAAATGTCAGGAGGGTGAGAAAACAAGTACATGGAGACCCTGGCATCTCAGGACCACATCAGCTATTCCAGACTAGCCCCAAAGTCACAAGAAAAGCCCAGTGTTTTCATGTGGAACAAAGACAAATGGTCCAGCTGCACCCAGCCCAAATAGACAACTCACAGCATGTTTTAAGTCACTTCATTTATTTCACAGCAAAAGGCAACCAATACAGATGCCTTGATACTGACTAGGGCATGATGGGTGGCCATAATGTGTTCTTCCCTGAGAGGGAGACATCACATGCCTTAAACATATTTTCCAAGACTGTGCAAGCTTTATTTTTGCCATTCAAGTTAGTTTTTAAACTCACTGCAATGAATTTTTAAAGAATGTTTCTTCAAAATATAATTTGTTAAAGGCAGCTCAACAAGTTATGGAAGGATTACTCCTGAAAATTTCTGTCCATGCACTTTTATCTCATCTAATCCCAATTACTAACTCAATTGTTCTAGTGTTCAGAAAGACACACAGATGAACAGAGATTACTTAAATGACATAGTAAAGGTTTCCTTATTAATGAAAAAAATGAGGATGAAAAAAATATGCTCAATCATAACAATATCTCACAAACCAAACCCTATATTCTTTTTTCATCTTTAGCATTAATAATTATACTTATTATATATAATTACAATTATTTATAATAACTGTTTTCTGTTAGTTTTTTATTTTATTTATAAGTTTCGCATTGGAAATATTTATTAAAAAATAATACATATATGTATAATTTGTTATAAAATATACAGTAGAGTAATTTAAATTAAGTCAGTATAGATATTAAAATTACAGAGAAATATTTTAAGCAACTGCTGGAAACTTGCTGGTAATTCATACGTAAAAGGAGAGTGGTCTGGAGAACTGAATGGAAAACAAAGAGAAAGAACTGGTGCATACACATGGAGAAAGGTGAAACAGGATATCATCAGACAAGCTAGTGAGAAAGGGCTTAAATCAAGAGACACCGCAAAATAAATGCATTAATGATAATTACAGAGTATACTACGAAGCAATAGGCAATGAGAAATTAAGTTCAAGTGGCCTTTTTTTTTTTCCTTTAGTGGCCAATGATATGAAAACAAATGCCTATTATAACATATTATTTTTGGCAGGGGAGTGGACAATGTCTAAATTTAAAACAAAAATTAAGATTGAGGAAGAAGAGAAAGCCTGTTTGGATTCAAGTGTTTTAATCTGAACCACAACTGCCATGAGGATTTCCAAAGTGTACAAAATTTAGAAATAAATGAATCCAGAGAGATGCAATATAGGCACCTGGAGATGAAATCATGGAGTCCCGAGTCACCTAGCTAAGTTCATGCATTTAGGACCTCGATTTTGGCCAAGATCATTTTTTTATGTTTACATCCAATGAAAGAGAAAAAATGTTTCAAAGAATGGAAAATGTGTACATGTCCTCAACATCCCAAAACCATAATCACGTCAGAACTTCATCATTTCCAATCTGGCTTTTTACTTCCTCCCCAATCTCCCAGTCCCCAGACTATCTTCTCACTAATCCTTTATTCACAAATCTACTAGTGTGATGCATTTAAAATTAAAAGCTTCCATATTAATTACCTTACAAATTCTCAGTTGTTTTCCACATACTCTGAAGAATACCATAAAAGCCCCTTTCTGACATGATCTCTGCTCATCTCTGTATAAGTCCAATGAGGCCAGCCTGGCCCTCCTCCATTCTCTCCTGTGCGCAGGCAGTCTAGCCACCTTGAATATTCTGAATGTTTTATGAGTGTCACTTTGCTGTAATCATCTGTTCATAAGTTAGTACCTCCACTTAACTACAAGTCAATGATTGGCAATGATAATGTTCTAAGTATCTTTGCAATACCAGTTCATCTTTGGCACATACAGCAGTTAGTTAAAAAATCATAATGAATAAATATATGAGGGGCTTAAGTCAAATAAACAGAGGGCAAATAAATACACTATTTCTGCAAACATTCATTATCCAAAGAGGTATTCTCTAATTTATTTAATACTTGCATATACAATGTCATATCTGTTAGTCAATTACAATCATTGCCCTATCAGCTGGCAAGACTAATTCCATTTGATGTCACAAGACTAAGTGTATCTGAAGACTGAAAAATTTGTTAATTTTGATTTCAGTATAGACTAAATACAACTGCTTAGTGAACCTACAATCACCAGCTATAGATGGTTCTGTTAGAATTAAAGAAATTCAATTCATATTTGATTTGAGCAAACTATCCTCAAATAAAATACCTTCAATGTAGAGTCACATTGATAACAGAGTAAATGTAATGAGAACTGTTTCCTTAATCTCCATTTGTACTAAAATTGAATGATTCTTTCAAAAGGTCCCCATTGTTAATCAGGGACCAGGGACCAAACCTGAAATTGAGAAGAAAAGGGTTTTGAAGGGAGCTGAAGAGATTTACCTTAGTCATATTGATCCTGAGCTGTGCTTTCTAATTTAATTTGATTTGTTACAAAACCACAGGATTATTTAAGTCCGAAGGGTGGGAAAATGTCATCAATAGTTTAAACATATAAGGATAGATGTGCTCTGCTACGGGTTTGTAATAAAGAGCACGGGAAGGGTCATCACGCAGATTCTGAAGGATGATTCCAAAGGCATGGGGAGATCAGCCAGGGATATCATATTTGCTCAGATCTTGCTCCCAAATAGATTCAAAACAACAACAAAAAACAAAGTGGTGTTCGATAGAGAAAGGAAATTGGTAGCAAACAATCAGGGAAATGGGGCCAGCAGCAGAGCTGAACTGTTGTAAAAATTGTCAATCGATTGTAAAATCTATAGTTTAAAAGTATTTTAAAAATGAAAAACAAGATAGCCAAAAATAAGTATTTGCTTCTGCCTATAAAACAAGTATCATGCAGAGTGATAAGCAGTTAAAATCTGTAGCATTATAGTCTTAATTTTGTTTGCTGAGAATAAGAGATACAATAATTTTTAGAATATAGTATGCTCTCTAATTTTTGTATTATATTGTTTGTGGAAATTATAGATTAGTCTACCTTGACATGCATTATGTGATTGCTTTATGTGTTAGAAATAAAAAAGTCTACATGATGTTCTTATAAGAAGAATCAGAACTTTCTTCTTTGACACAGAATTATACATTTTTTAAGATAACTAACTAGGAATATGGGCAGAGGAATAAAAGTCCATCTTTTAATGTCAGCAGTTTAGGAAGGGAAAGAAAAAACTATCCTGAATAATGTTTGTGTTTTTCATTAGCGATATAGGCATGTGTCCATGTGGACTGATGGAAGTAGAGTCAGCCCACAATAAAATGTTCATGTTGAGGATATATATTCTTAGAATCCAGTCACATATGCCAAAAACTTAATGAAACCTGCAGCATAATTTTTCTACCTTGTAGAACTATCTGATAAAGTAATGTCTGATGATAAATTGGGTTTATGGCGAGCTGCTAGATTCAATCTATGGTAGTAAATCTTCTAAACTAACTTCTCATAGCCCACAAGCCAGAGTCAATGTAATGTTCACCAACTGTCCCTTGAATCAAACCCAATTTGACATACTAGTATCCCCCTGTAAAATTTTCTTTTATAAGAGGTCACAAAGAGTTCACAATAATACTGAAAAAGGAAATATTCTGAGTAAAGTAATTGAAATTCCCTTTCAAAAACATTCCATGCCTCATTGCATCCATTTACACCTTAAAGGTACATTACTTGATACCTCATGCATTTTTTCTTTACTTGAAATGCAGATAGATATTCCCAAATCAAATAATATGTATTACTAAATAGCTTTTCAGGGAGGTGTACTTGCTTTTCCCTTAGGATTTCTCTTCAATATCAGTGCCCATTAGTTGCTAAATACAATCCTATTTCATAAAGTGCCTGACTTCAGAAGATGCAAATTTTAAAAACCAAACAATTTAGAACTACAGAAAGCTGTTTACCTGTGGCAACCCATATGAAAAGTTAGAACTACAAAAAGATGATTTCCATAACTTCTCTAAGAAATCCTAGAATTTGTTTTTAATCAACTTATTTGCTGGTATCTCCTATGTGACTTTAATCCATTCACATTAATAGGCAACACTGATTCCTGATAATGGCTGCATTTAAATTAGTTGCTCAAAATTCACATTTCTGTGACGTTAAGACTACATAAATTGATGTCAAGGGTCCATAATTATCCAGTGACCATTTATCCCAATAGGTTTATATTCTGTCTTAGCTGCAAGAAAACTTAGAAACAAAATAAGAACCAAGAGATGTCATCAGTTCATTGCAGGTATGTGATAAGGGCTACTTCAACTTCTTTCTTTGATCACCTCTGTTCTGGTTTATCCCAGAATATCTTATTTTCAATGAGGTTCAACCTGTATGCAATTTAAATACCTTTAAATAGACAAGACATAAATTTTAAATAAAGTAATTTAAAAATCTAATGATTTGTAAAGGAGAATATGGCTAATTTGTATAATGTACAGCTCCACAAGGATAGTAGACAAAGAGAAAATTAAAGATATAAATATTAAACATATATAGCCAGAATAGTTCAACTCTTCCAAATCCATATTTAGGATAATTGATTATCGTTAACTTTCTATACACTGCAACTATAACACCCATGATATTATTCTGTTTTAAACCCAGCAATCAAGGAAAAACTGTGGTATCTATAGAATGAATATTTCACTAGATAAAAGATACATGCCTACTACAGCAATTGTATGGAATATAAAGTAATATTGATATCAAAGATTGTTTTAGAAAGTAATGATGTAGAATGTTACTTGGAAAACCCTATGATTCCATGAAAAACAACAACAAAGACAAAGCAAAACAAATAACTAAAAGAAATGTCCAATTTGAAAACAATGAAAGGAAATAAAATTGTATTGAAATTTTGGAGGTGCTCTACCCAGGCAATCTTCCAAAATAAAACAGATTTATTTTCATTTCCAAACCATCTTTTTCTCTTAAATAAAGCTAGAAATGAGGAACTAGTAATAACATATTTACAATAGGAGCAATAAAGGTCTATACTATTGCCATGGCAGCAGAGATGGAAAAAAAGGAATACAGTTGAAAAATATTTAGAAGAATAATCCATACTGACTTAATAACCTTTTAAAAATAGAGTAGGAGAAAAAAGTTGAAGATTACTTAGAATTTGGTTTATGTGACTGGAGAAATAATGATACCCTTAAGGTAGAAAGAATAAGACAGAGGATCAAGGGTTGGCTTGACACAAGGGGTGAGCAGAAAGAACATTTAATTTGGGAAATACTAGCACAGCATTTTTAAAAATCATGTCTGAAGATAAGAATAGAAACCAGGGATACAGCCATAAATTCAAGACAATATTGGTATAAAAAGGATAGCTAGTGTTTTTTGACCACAAATGATGTTCCACATGCTCTGCTAAGTGTTTTACATGAATTATGCCATTTATTTCTCCAATGACCCTTTGAAGTAGTATTCTTTATCATCCATTTTTATAGGTGAAAAAGTGAAGCACAGAGTGGTTGAGTAACATGCTCAAGTCAGTCACATAGCTGGGGATACACTCAGGCATTCCAATTCCAGAGCCCTCACTCCTTAGTCCTAAATCCAAAAATGTGGGAAGCATCCACATAAAGGTGCGGAATGAAGCCTTAAGAATGGAAGGAGTTTGCTAATTTGAAATGAAGAAAGAGAGGTAAAGAAATACCACTGACCCTTTTAGGGATACACACACACACACACACACACACGTGTCTCTCCTCAAATGCACACACACACACACATACATATATACATATATGTTTGTATATGTATATGAGGATATATACATATATATATGTATGGGGGTGTGTGTGTGTGTGCATTGAGGAGAAAGAAAATAAACAGGTAACATTCATGGAAGAAGAAGAGATTCAGGATAATACAGCATCACAGAGTCATAATAAGAGAGTTGGCAGACAGGGAGGTGTAAGGAAATGATGACACAATGCTAAAAAGAGGCAGAAGAGGGTGGAAGCCAAGAAGGATGATTGGATTTGTTTGGAAACTGTGTGGTTGGACTGCCTTAGTAAGTTTGTCTCAATAGAGCATGGGGGGAGG
>PVKH010032621.1:0-12136 GCA_004027955.1 Chaetophractus vellerosus | reverse complement strand
AGAAAGACATGGCACAGTCTAATGAACAAAATGAAAAACAGGATGAGAGGCAGAAAGTGGGCCAACTAATCAAGGATGACCAAATATCATGAATCAACCTAATGAAGTGTAGGAAGAGATAAAGGATATTTAGAAGACACTGGCAGAACACACAGAAGAAATTGTAAACATACATAAAAGATAATAGATCTGATGGTGTTTAATAGCACAATACAAGAAATCAAAGATATGTTAGAAGGACAGAAAACAGCTTTGAGCAAGCAGAAGAAAAATTTACTGACATTGAAGATAATACATCTATAATCATACAGATAGTAGAAAAATAGATAAAAAAGATTTAAAAAATTCAGCAGGGACTTAGGGAATTGAATGACAATGCAAAACAAAGAAACAAATGCATTATAAGCATCCCAGAGGGAGAAGAGAAGGGAAAAGGGGCAGATGGAGTAATGGGGGAAATAATGGCTGATAATTTCCCAACCTTTTTGAGGGATATATATGTACATGTCTAGGAAGCACAGCACATTCCAAAAGGTATAAACCCTAACAGGCCTATCCCAAGACACATCCTTATCAAATTGACAGATGCTCAAGACAAATAAAGAATACTGAAGCAACAAGAAAAAAGGGATCCATCACATACAAGGGAGGCTTGAAAAGAGTAAGCACTGATTTCTCATCTGAAACCATGGAATCCAGAAGGCAGTGTTATGACATAGTTAAGGTGCTAAAAGAACAAAACTGCCAGCCAATAATTCTCTATCCAGCAAAGCTGGCATTGAAAATTGAGGGAGAGTTCAAAATATTCAGATAAATAGAAATTAAGAGAGTCTGCCAACCAGAAACCTGCACCTCAAGAAATAATAAAGGGAGTTCTAAGGGTTGAAAGGAAACAAACTGGAGAGAGAGAGAGGGTGGGAGGATATTGTAGACAGGAAAATTATTAGTAAGATTAACTAAAAAGATAAAAAGAGAAATAAAACAAAATATGACATATTCAAACCTAAAGAAAAAATGGCTAATGTAAGTATTGCCTAACAGTAATAACATTGAATGTAAATGGATTAAACTCTCCAATCAAAAGACACAGATTGACAGAATGGATAAGGAAATATGACCAATCAATATACTGTCTACAAGAAATTCATCTTAAACCCAGGGACACAAGGAGGTTGTGGATATCCATATTCAAGGAAATGGTTGGAAAATGATTCTAAATGAAAATAATATCCATATTCAAGGAAATGGTTGGAAAATGATTCTAAATGAAAATAATAACCAAAAAAGAGAATGAGTAGCTATATTGATATCAGACAAAATAGACTTTAAATGCAAAACTATTGTGAGACACAAAGAGCACTTTGTATTAATGAAAGTAGTAATCTGTCAAGAAGGAAGAACAATCATGAACATTTATGCAGCTAACCAGGGTGCCCCAAATAATTGAGATAAACAGAAAAGCTAAGAGAAGAAATAGATGCCTCTACAATTATAGCAGGGGAATTTTATACACCACTATCAACATTTGACAGAACATTTCAACAGAGGTTCAATAAACGGAGACCTTGAATAATACATTACAGCAGACATCCTTAAGAAGGCATCAATGAGCTGGAATTTAAATTAATTTAAATTCAAAAATTTAAATAAAAAAACTTCCTTGCATGGACATGTTGTTACAGGAGTGATATATTTATTAAATAATAGACAGTACAGTGTAGACTCAGTAAACGGTCTGTGGTTTTCACCTGACTGGCAAAGGGGCATTAGAGGATCTAGAACTAATAGACATATACAAAACATTACACCCACTTGCAGCAGGATATACATTCTTCTTGAATGCACATGGATCATTCTCCAGGATAGATCACATGCTAGATCACAGAACAAGTCTCAATGAATTCATAGAGTCTGAAATTATACAAAGAAATTTCTCAGACTGTAACAGAATGAAGATGGAAATTAATAAGGAACAGAGAAACAGATTAGGCACAAAGATAGGGAAGTTAAACAACACACTCTTAGATAATCAGTGGGTCAAGGAGGAAATTGCAAAATAAATCAGTAATTACCTTGAAACAACTGAAAATGACAAGACAACATATCAAAACCTATGGGATGCAGCAAAATCTGTGCTGAGATGGAAATTTATAGACAAAAATGCTTATATTAAAAAAGAAGAAAGAGCTAAAATTGAAGACCTGACTGCACACCTGGAGGAACCAGAAAAAGAACAGCAAACTAATCCTAAATCAAACAGAAAGAAGGAAATAGCAAAGATTAGAGCAGAACTAAATTAAATTGAGAATTATACAATCCCCCCCAAAAATTACAACAGCATTTTTACTGAATTGCAAAAGCTAATCATGAAATTTATTTGGAAGGGCAATGGCTCCCACATAGCCAAAAACATATTGAAAAAGTAAAATGAAATTGAAGGGATCATGCTACCTGAATTTAAGCCATACTACATATCTCAGTGGTCAAAACTGCATGATTATTGGCACAAGGATAGGT
This sequence comes from Chaetophractus vellerosus, assembly GCA_004027955.1. Classification (NCBI taxonomy): domain Eukaryota; kingdom Metazoa; phylum Chordata; class Mammalia; order Cingulata; family Chlamyphoridae; genus Chaetophractus; species Chaetophractus vellerosus. The sequence continues at coordinate 9,619 of PVKH010032621.1, read as the reverse complement.
ATACTGACCAATGGACCCAAACTGAGTGTTCTTATATAGATCCTTGCATATATGGTCAACTGATATTTGACAAGGCCACCCACGTCCACTCAAATGGGATAGAATAACCTTTTCAACAAATGGTGCTTGGAGAAATGGATATTCATATTCAAAAGAATGAGAGAGTAAAAACATCTCACACCCTTTACAAAAATTAACTCAAGATGCATGAAAGATCTAAGTATAAAAACCAAGTTCATAAAGCTCCTAGAAGATAATGTAAGGAAGCATCTTTGAGAGCTTGTAGTAGGGGATAGTTTCATAAACTTTACACCCAAAGCATGAGCAATGAAAGGAAAAATAGATCAATGTGACCTGCTCAAAATTAAATACTTTTTCACTTCAAAGGAATTTGTCCAGAAAGTGAAAAAAACAGCCTTCTCAATGGGATACAATTTTGGTGACCATTTATACAATAACGGCTTAATACCCAGCATAAATAAAGAGATCTTGCATCTTGAAAATTAAAAAGACAAACAATCCATTTTAAAAAATGGACAAGAGATTTGAATAGACATTTTTCCAAAGAAGAAATACAAATGGCTAAAAAGCACATGAAAAGATGTTCAACATCACTGGCTATTGGGGAAATGTAAATCAAAGCTACATTGAGATCTCATACACCCATTATATTGGCAGCTATTAAAAAAAACATAGAACTCCAAGTGTTGGAGAAGATGTGGAAGTAAGGGAACCTCATCCAATGATGGTGAAAATGTAGAATGGTGCAGCCATCGTGGAGGACAGTTTAGTGTTTTCTCAGGAAGCTATCTATGGAACTGCCATATGATCCAGCCATCCCACTTCTAGGTATATACCCAGAAGAATTGAAAGTAGGAACATGAGCAGACATATGCACACCAGTTTTCATAGAAGCATTACTCACTATTGACAAAAGTTGGAAGCCACCCAAGAGTACATCAGCAGAATGAATAAGCAAATTGAAGTATTTACATACAATAGAATAGTACTCAGCTGTAAGAAGGAATGCTGTATTAACACAGTGGGCAACATGGATGAATCTTGAAGGCCTTGTTTTGAGTAAAGTAAGCCAGACCCTGATATGACTTAAGTAACTTGTTGACTCACAGAGCTAGAGTCTGGAAGATAGGTTATAAGGAGATAGAAAGATAGTATGGTAAACTGATACTTAAAATGGGCAAAACATATGGTAAAGTGGAAGGGGGTGGTTGGGTGCTGGATGGTGGTGATGTTGGTACAAGGATGTGAGTGGTGTTGGTGCTGGGATGTGATGGAGAGTAGGGTGGGGGGATGGTTTGGACTATCTGTAGAATTGTGTGGAGGACTGAAAGAAGAAACAAGTGGGTTCTGATGGTTTGTAGGTCTGTGGTTAAAACTACAATGGTGGGAATGTTCTTTTGGAAATATGGCAGGGGAGGGTTACTTGTGTAAGACATAGGTTTTAGGGGAAATATGGAATAGGGCACACCTGGGCAATACTTCTATGGAACATTAAAATGTTCTTCTTGTCAGAATGTGTTATCTCAGTGGGTGGAGAACCACACAATAAACAAGAAAATATTAAACTCCCATCCCAGGGAGTCCTGCTATGTTCTCAATTAGAGGGGCAAGAATCTCTTCAGAACATAGGCAGTGCCTAATAAAAGAGAAAACATACAAATATTAATACATGTAACAATAAACCTTATTCTTCAAAAATTGAAACTTAGTGGTTACCATAGTTTCTGAGGCATAGGGAGGGTAGAATAGAATAAATGGAACATAGGCCAATTTTAGGTCATTGGAATTGTTTTGCATGATCTCGCAATGATGGCTACAGACATTATAAATTTTGTCAAAACATATTAAAGTGTTTGGTGGAAAATGTAATCCATAATGTAAACCCTTGACCATGGTTAATAGCAATGCTTTAATATTTGTCCATCAATTGTAATAAATGACCATACTCATTTAAGATGTTATTAATAGGGGAAAATGTGAGAAAGTGAAGGGGTTGGTTGATAGAGGAATCCCCCATTATTTCTATGTTACTTTTTGTAACCTAAAGCTTCTTTGAAAATAAAGCTAAAAGAAAATAAGACACTAGGGGAACATACAAAAAAAATTATCACTGTACATACAAGATGACATTTTACAATGACACAAAACACAATGAAAAAAGTTTTATTTTTTATTTTTGTATTTTATTTGTTTTTTATTATTTTTTTATTTTAAAATTATTTAATTAATTTATTTTTGTCTTTTTTTGGGAGGGTGGTTTTGGATTGCAGAAGGCTAGCAATAGTGGCAGGGGGAGGATCACTGGTACAGGGTGTTGGTGATGGGGAAATTTGTGAGAAGCAGTGCATCTGCTTTTTGCATGCTAAACCAACAAGCTTTTTGAGAGAACTGTATGAATAAAACCATGTCAGGTTGGACTAAAAGGGACATGGAAAGAAGAGATTGAAGGAGACACAGCTTTAAAAGGCAGAACCATGAAAGCTGAGATCTGGAATTAAGACATTGCTTTGGGCCAAGAGAGGAATCCTACCCATGTGTACAGAGAGGGTGAGTATGCCCCAACAGTTGAAAAGGGTGGATGTTCCCACCTGATGTTCTGGGAGAGTTTGTCACCCCAGGGTACAGAGAAGGTAGAACACTCAAGGATTAGGGTGATTAAGGTTAGCACCCCATAGGTCTGAGAGGGGTGCTTCTGTCCCCCATGGATTAGGGAAGGCCAGGTGGTCAACTCATTGCTCTGAGAGGGTTGAACCTAAGGCAAAAGGATAGTGGGAATGTCATCTTCACATCACTGTACTAGGGGGAGTGTAGCAGTTTGGCAGTTTGATGTAATTATGAATTACAAAAAGAGATATTGGATCATGTTTGTAAACTGGTCTGTTAATCTGGGCATGATTAAGTTATGATTAGGATGTTAACTGGCCATGTCAGTAGGGTGTTGAGCTCCACCCCTTGGGGGGTTGGGGAATCAAATATAAATAGCAATGCAAAAAACAGAGATGGAGTGGTTTTGATGTTGGAGTTCTGGTGAGGAAGGAGAGAAGGCCCCAGGATAGAGACAAGCCATTCACCTGAGAGCTCACAGCTGGTCTTGTGGAGAGAAGCAAAGCCTAGAGAGCCTCATAGCCTACATCTGACCTTGTGGAGGAAACAGAGGAGCTAAACCCAGAGAGAAATGCAGCCCTGGGAAGACAAGATCCCAAGAACCCTGAACCCTAGCAAACATTGTCAGCTGTCTTTCTCCAACACATGGCAATGGACTTTGGTAAGGGAAGAAACTTACATTTTATGGACTGGTAACTGTGTACTTCTACCCTAAATAAATACTGTTTATAAAGATCAACTGACTTCTGGTATTTTGCATCAGCACCCCTTTGGCTGACTAATACAGGGGGTTAAGTCTTTAACTCAAATATTGAGTAAGATTTGGCAATCACCCCAATGCTCTTCAAGGGTGAGGTCTGGATCTTGACTGACACCCAGACGCTTGATGAGGGTGGAACCAAGAAAATGGCCATTGGGCAATCCTGTGGAAAGGGTAGGTCCGCATGAGGCCCCAAGGAGAAGAAACTGTCATCTTAAGAATGACTCTCAGACTTTGAAATCAAATGGAGGATGCCCTGCCGGTTACTGAACTGTAACAGGCCCATGACTCATGTTTCCCTCCCATTTTCTCCTTATAATAATGAAAATGTTTATCCTTTGTTCATCCATTTGTGTGTTGGTAGCAGATAAATTGTTTTGCAAGTTTCAGAGTTCTACATCAGATGGAACTTTACCACAAAATGTACTCTATTTATTTAAACTGATGATGTTATGATTTTGTACTTAGTATTGTTACTGAAATAAGGTTTTTGAATATTAAAATGTCATTTTGGAATTCAGAGGGCAGAGTGTGGCAGTTTGGCTTTATTTATGAAGTCCAAAAATAGATATTAGATTATATTTGTAAATTGGTCTGTTCCTCTGTATGTGATTAAATTATGATTAGGGCTTTGATTGTGTCACATCAGACAAAAAGACATGGGAAAGGACAGAATTGGAGTTTTGATGCTGAGTTTTTGAGCTGGAGCTCTGGGAAGTAAGCACACAGAGGAGCTTAGATGTGAGGAAGGAGAGAAGGCCCCAGGAAAAGAGACAAGCCATTTGTCTGATAGCCTACAGCTGGCCTTGTGGAGAAGGAGCACAGAAGCTGATCTTGGAGAGAAATGGAGCCCTGGGAAGAGAGGAACCAAAGAAGCCTGAACTTTAAGCAGACATCGGCAGCCATCTTGCTTCAACACGTAGCAATAGACTTTGGTGAGGAAAGTAACTTATAATTTATGGCCTGGTAACTGTATGCTTCTACCCCAAATAAATACCCTTTATGAAAACCAACCGATTTTTGCAATTTTGCATCAGCTCCCCTTTGGCTGACTAATACATGGGGCATGCTTTTATGGAATATGAATATGTTCAAGTGGTCATGAGTGTTGTCTCAGTGGGTGGAGACCCACACAATAATGAAAAGAATATTGAATTCCCATCCTGGGAAGTCCTGCTACATTCTCTAATAGAGCGGAGAGAATGCCTAAAGTACATGAGTAGTGTCTAGTGAAAGATGATAGACCAATATGTCAGGGCCTTGATATTGATGGTTTTACTTATGAATCTTGTTCTTGTGAAATTGAAACTTAGCCTAGTATTATATATTGCCTAAGAGCTACTTCCAAAAAGTCTTCTTGTTGCTCTAATGTGGCCTCTCTCTAAGCCAAATCCAGCAAATCAACTTATGACCTTCTCCCTGGTATGGGATATAACTCCTGGGGATGAGCCTCCCTGGCACTGAGGGATTATTATCAACTGCCAACTAGTGATGCATTTGGTAAAAGACCCTTACCAAAAGGGGTAAATATTAAATACAAATGTGTTTTTGTGGGTCAAGATTTTTCAAAGTGAGTCAGGAGGTGATTCCAGAGTTTACACTTATGCATGTCTTGACAGGATCTCACTGACTGCCACAGTATATGATGCCTCAAATAGAGGTACTCCTGATGGCTCTAGAGACAATATAGACACTAAAAGCAGGGCAGACAATCTCAAGAATTTAGGAGCCTGTCAGTGGACCATACCTGGTAATATATGTTCCCCAATGTATCAGAACTAGACCCATTTATAATTTCCCTACACATGGCTCTTCTGCCCCTTTTACTTGAATGTATAATTAGGACTATACTTTTAAAATATATGTCCTAGAGATTTAAATCTTTGGTCTGTTTATATGCTGATTGAGCCTTGACTCTCAGCATAGTTCCAATACCTACCCTCCAGTTCATCAGACTCACAAAAGACAACTAACAAAAATATGATGGTGGACAATATCCATCCCAAAAAATACAGAGAATATCTACAACTGCAAGCAAGACATCTATCTGCCCCATGGGATCTAAGAAACCTCTCAATCAGAAATAGTGTGGGCATCATCATCCTAATATCCTCAAGACTGAGAAATGAACAAAAATAATTTGGGAATGCAACTATGGACTAAAGTAGCATATTGTTATTCTAGTAATTGAATAACTTGTAACAATGATATAAAGGCAGTGGTCACCAGAGGTTCTGAGGGGAAGACAAGGAAGAATAGGTGTAACATGAGGCATTTTGGGGACATTGGAATTGTTCTGAAAGAAAATTGCAATGTCATTATACATTTTGTCAAAACATAAAAATGTGCTGTGCAAAGTGTAAACTATAGTGCCAACTATGACCCTAGTTAGTAGAAATGCTTCAATATGTGTTCATCAATTGTAACAAATATACCATATTAAGATAAGATTTTGTTAATGGTGAAAGATGTAGGAGGGGTAATAGGTGGGGTATATGGCAATCCCTCTATATTTTTGATGTATCATTTATGTAATCTAAAACTTCTATTAAAATAAAATAAAATTTAACAATTCTGGGTAATTTTTAAAGTGTGCTATTGTCTGTAAATAACAGAAAATCCTGACTGAAATTGCTTTAAATGATGAATATAAATATAGCATATCATATGAAAAGGGGTCCAGAGATAGGGTAGTATATAAATATCACAGTTAATAACACTGTCATCAAGAAGTCATCTTCCTGTCCTCTCTACCCTTTGCTAATCTCAAGTTGTGCTTTATTCTTGCTGATCCCCTTCATGTTTCAATTGTACTGCAATAGTTCCAAATGTTATATCCAGAAGCAGGAAATAAAATTGAGAAAATATTTCCAAGAAACACCCTTTGGATAACTTTCCTCTCTTTCTATTGCCAGAAGCAGGTCTAAATGCTTTTTCTCACATACATCTCTAATAAAAACTCTCCCACTTGTAAAAAATTCACAGTTCTGTCCCAAAGACCTTACCCTGTTATTTCATTTAACAAGACACTCAAATATCCTGCTTTTCATTAAAATTATGTGATCTTTTATAACATACCAAACTAAAAATTGACATTGTTATCACTGAGAAGGAAAATATTAAAGTAAAAATTCCCACACAAGGAAAGGTAGTGTGATGGAAAACATCTTAGTCACACACCACTATTATTCTAGAAAGGAATAATGAGGTATCTATAGCCTCTTCAGGAGTAAATTCTGTGGCTAGTTGAAAAGGCAGTCCTCATTTTTGTCATTAAAGGTAATTTTCCTTGTCCCTTTTCTTCCATGGTCATTTCCCAAAAAGGATATTCACCAGTCCTTTACTGAAATCTTTAAACCCACTTCTTTTTGAACTTGAGAAATCCTGAGCTGGTCTCATTAACTCACAGGTCTTCTTAACACTAATTTTAACAAGAAATTTAGAAAGAATGACATTAGTTAAAATGACAGTGTGAGGACATTTGAAAATTATCTTCTCCATAAAATCAGCAAGATAACTGGCAAACATTGCCAGAATCAATTTTTTTCCTGAACACTGGAAATTAACTAAAGGCCTGAGGAAATTAATGGAGTGTTTATTTTAAAAAGGTTAAATATTGGTAAGAACAGCAAACTTTGTGGAATTTTAACTGGCCCTGATCTCATCCCTGATCTCAAGGTCTGTGGTGGTCTTGAAAACCTACTTCTCACATTCACAGTAAAAAATAGTGGCCCCACAGCCACTGTCATTGACAGAATGGATTTAGAGTTTCTACAAGTCCAATCACAAAGGATTGTCCTTATTTGACCTGTCTGTTGATTTCTAAAAAGATCCTAAATGCAAGGTTATATTCAACCTGTATGTAATCACCCATTGTAGAAAAGACTTTTCCCTGAGGGTTTTGTCAAAAACAATTATAGGTCATTGTTTAATTTCCAGGCTGCTTGAAGTGGTGGATAAAGTGGGAGTAAACTATAGACCAACCAAAATGTTTAAAAGAAAAAACATGTGTAATGAGATATCTATAAGTGATTTTGAGAAATCTAATGATCCTGGGAATCTAGAAGACCATACAAGTATGTAGGGTTATGAGCATGCTTGAGGCTGAATGAATGTTCAGGAAACACCTGAGGAAACCCTAAGCTCTAACCTCTGACTGATCTTAAGTCTTTTCACAAGCAAGAACTAAAAACTAAGGCAGATTTGTTAACTGTCTGACTGTTGAAGGCATACTCCAAAACATAATCAAAGCAAAGACTTTGAGACTTTTTGGTTCCAGAAGTTAAAGAAATCTCCATGCAATCATTAGCTGACCACTAAGTAAAATGAACCAGGACCTCAGTGACTAGAAGTGACAAGAACAGACTTCACACAATTAGTTCTGAAACTCACAAAACAAGCAAATAACAATAGCTGTAACAAACAGATGCAACATCAAATCTTGGAAAGGAGAAGAAACTGATTTCCTGAATTCTGACATGATATTATTTTAAACAACAACAAATGACAACACATGCAAAGAAACAAAGTAGAGCACATGTACAGGGGCAAAAAAGCAATAAAAATGACCCTGGGGAAGCAGAGATATTTGAATTACTAAGTAATGCCTTTCAAACAATTGTATTAAATATATTCAAATAATTAAAGGAAATCTTGAATAGAGGACTAAAGGGAAACATTAGAATGATGTCTCATGAAATAGAGAATACCATTGAAGAGAGTGAAATCAGGAAAAGAACCAAATAGAAATTCTGGGTTTGAACATTACCATAATTGGAATAAAAAATTCACTAGTGTGTCAGAGCAGAAGATTTGAGCAAGCAGAATAAATAATCATGTGACTTGTACAGCAGTCCATTGTGATTATCCAGTCTGAAGGATAGAAGGAAAAAATAATGAAGAAAACTAAACTGTACCTCATAGACCTTTGGGACAACATCAAGCATACCAACATTTGCATTATGGGAGTTCCAGAGGGAGAAGAAAGAGAAATAAAGACAAAAGATATTCAAAGAAATAATGGAAAAAATCTTCCCACCTTTGATGAAAACCATTATTCTACACAGCAAAGAAGCTCACCAAAATCCAAGAAGATAAATAGACTGAAAGAAATCCACATATTGACACACAATAGCTAAGCTGTTGAAAGTAAAAGACAATTGATGAATCTTGAAACTAGCAAAAACAAAACAAAACAAAACAAAAAAAACCTCATTGCATACAAGTGACATACAATAAGAACAATACCTGTCATCTCATCAAATGTATAATATGAAAATGAAGTAGGTTGACCTGTTCAAAATGATGGAGAAAAAGATTGTCAATAAAGTATTGAAATTAGCTTGTTTAAACCAAAACAAGGTTGTTATAAGTTAAGATGGTAATTGAAAGCACTAATGCAACAACTAAGAACATAACTCAAACTGTAGAGTAAAATAAATAAGAAAATAAAATGGTACAGTAGAACATATGTATTTAACATAAAAGCAGGCAGTAACAGAGAAATAGAACACTAAAGACTTAACACACATTGAAAATAAATAGTAAAATGACATATATCCTAACATTCCAGTATTTAATTTATTAAAAATAGATGAATTAAAGACTCCAATTAAAAGGCAGAGATTTGCAGAATGCATTAAAAGAAACATAATTTATCTTCTGTCTACCAGAGACTCACTTTAGATTCAAAGACATAGATAGTTTAACAGGAAATGGATGGATAAAAAGACATACCAAACTGTGACAGTTTTAATTTGGTGAATCCTAAAAATGAGATTTTGTCTTTGAAGTAATCCACACCTGCAGGTGTGCTTGCATTAAATTCAGTTAAGGAGATTTTGATTAGATCACTTTAGGGCTTTTGCTTGGACTATATCAGTGAGGCATGACACAGTTTGAGTCTCTGCCTTCTTGCTGGGTCTTTTATAAACAGAGACAGAGAGAAAGGAGATGCAGAAAAAAAGCAAGCTTCCATTTTAATTCTGCCACATGACAGAAAGGAGAAGGCAGAGATTAAAAGGACTCCAGGTTCATGCCGCGGTCCAGCCGAGGCAGAGGGAAGCAGGGCTGAAGGTGGTCTAAGGAGTCGGCGAAGAAACACACCACACACAGGTCAGGTGAATATGTAGAGGGCATTTTATTAAGGGATCTGAGGGTCTTTTATATACCCTAGGTTTTGCAAGCCTTAAAGGTTTTTTTGAATTCTATGCAGACCACTTGCATAAATAGGCA
>PVKH010032620.1:0-12135 GCA_004027955.1 Chaetophractus vellerosus | reverse complement strand
AGGGGCTTGCCTTTTTGCTCACAGGGGCTCGCCTTTGCCTTTGGCAGCGTGCCCCGCCCGTGTTGGCTTGCCTTCTCGAGGGGGTCTGCCCGTTCGAGAAGGCCCCGGGGACCGAACCCGGGGCCTCCCATGTAGTAAACAGGCGCCCTACCAACGGGGCTACAGCCGGCCCCCTGTAATTCTTTTATTCAATATATATTTACTAAATTAATACTACTGATAAGAGATTATGATAATTGTGTGGAATATAAAACTATGTACAATAGAAAACCCTACATTCTGATAAATTTCTTTTAAAAGTAATTCCAATGCAAGTCACTATCCAATAAGTGCTATAGAAATGGTACAAACGGTCTCATGTTCATAAGAAAAATAATTACTTTGGATATGGTGATCAGGGAAAGCTTGCAGGAGGGAGAAATACAATGAGAAGAGGCTTAGAAGAGGGTGTAGATGTCTTGCAGGAGGGGCACTATAAGAAAGGAGACAATACCCCAGGCAAAGGGATAGCGTGATCAAAGATATGCGCGTGGAAAAGTAACAGCCATGCATAGGACACAGGGAGTATTCCCATTTGTCTATAGAAAGTACACACCATAGAAGCATATTCCAGAAGTACAGAAGATTAAGGTCTGAAAAGCTGAGGCCAATCTGTCAGGTCAAGCTAGATCATGGGAGGATAATGAAGACTTCTGGATGTGCAGTGATACAATTTAAATGATACTCTAAAAGATTACTGTGGTGACAGTATGTAGCTCACCTAAGAATACACAAAAAACTAGTTAACAGGGTAGGAGGCTCTCCCAATAGATCACCTAAGAAAACCAAGGGATAATAGAAATAGAAAAACAGGAATAGAGCTCAAAATTGGAAAGAATCATAAGATTTGGTGACTAGTATGAGACACAAAAGTACAAACATGAAAGACTGATGTCTGAAGCTTAGAAGACTGGAGGAAGAAAACAACTGCGTGGGGTTAACGATCTTTCTGTTTTAGACATGGCTGCATATAACATACAGTATTTTTATTTATCCATCAGAAACAGTTTGGAGTTTACCAAAAATAATTTAAACCTTATTTAAAAAGAAATTAGACTGGATGTCCCATTTATTGTGATTGGCCACATTTTTTAACCTTCTATTCAAATCATGTTTTAAATTTTGAGTGTACTTTGACTCCCTGACCACAGTATATGAGTAACCAACCTTAGTAAGATAGCAGTATATAATATACTTACAGATTTTATAGCAGTTACTTTGTTTCTCAGACTTTCAGTGAGCCTCTCATTTTCTTCTTCACAGGCACTACACCCACTATTAGCATAACCGTAGCTGCCATAGTTGCCAGGAGGTGCTCCTTCACCTGCAAGGAGCAGTCACAAGTGTAATCTTAGCAAAACAGAAGCCATGTTTGAAACCCTAAGTTAGGAAAGAACCACAAAAGACCCCTGGAGGGCGTTGCAGACCATGGATACCTATAATACTCACATTTCAGGTGACTTTTAGAAATTAATAGCCAAATAGATATAAGAACAATTTTCCCGTTACCTTGTCTTAAGCAAGGAATATTTATTTATTGATGTCTACTGATTGATGACAATATACCAAAATAGGCACTGACATGTAAGGATATGCAGGACATATTCCGGCTCAGTAGAAGCATATATTCTAATAAGAGATCTAAAAGTAGTAACATCAACTATTCATTTAAGAAGTTTGACTGTGAAAAGAAAGGGCAAAAGAGGATAATGTAGTAAAAGGGAAACTCATGGCAGATGGAGGGTCCTCTACCTGCACTCTCTTAAAAAAAGACAGCTGAGTGGGGAAAAGCCAAAGGGAGTGGAAAACAAGTTGAAACTATAGGAGAGAGAAGGAATAATATATAAAGACTGTTAGCTGAGAAGGGGGGATTTGTTCATTCTTCAACAAATATTTGAGTGCCTACTGTGTGTCAGATGCATTGTCCTGAGTGCTGCGCTTATGGAACTTATTTTCTGGGGGATGGCACTCAGAATACAGTTCCTTCTCCCCCTAATACAGTACTTTATATTCATCAGGCAATCAAATAACAGGTGGAATGCACCTTCTGAGTACATAGATATATCTGTTAGGGGATAAAAAGGAGGAAAGCGGTTGAGGGTGTTATTTAACCACAAAAAAAGTGTGTTCCTTAACAACTAGCACCATTATTTTTTTCAATGAAGGAAGAGAATGGGCCAACTGCTGAAGAATGGTGATGGTTTGGAATAAACAAAAAGGAGAATGATGGAGGAAAAGGAGCAAGGCTACACAGGAGGGTTACCTGGCTGAGGCAATATATTTAGTGGCTTCAGTTTTCTTGGATGTGTGATATTTCTGCAGAGGTACTCATTGGCCTGGGTTAGCAGATGAGAAGATGGATGGTTGGACTGATCTAAAGTTGGAGTTTTTCAGTGTGGGGACCACAGAACAGATGTTGAGAATGCTTGCAAAAAGAGTGGTTGAAGATACAGACTAAGGGGACTAGATTGCCAGGGACTGAAGTAGATTTGATAGTAACCTGAGAATGTAGGGGTGAGGGAATCAAAGAGGATCCAGAGGTCTCCATGAGCTCAAACAGCAAGTGGAATGGCAGTAAGAATAAGAACTACAAGGAAAGGAGGTAGCAATAAGCACTTATAGCTGAGTGATGGTCTAGATGTGCCTTTCAAGGCACAGCACAAATTTAGCTTTCTCTAGGATGCAAAACTGCCTATACCTTGATCTCGTCCTTAAGTTTTACAGCACTGACTAAATATAACCACTTATCACATCCTAGAATGAACTAGGAGGACAGAAACTTGATGTGTTTCATTCATCCCTGTACACCCCCACATACATACACACACTCTACAAGGCACACTCAATAAATGCTTGTTGAATGAATGAACAGAATCTGAAGTCACTGTTTCTCAACTTTTGATGTGCACACCTTTCTCGAGAATGGGACAGCATGCTTCTCAGAGCAGAAACAGTGTCTCATGCTTCCTCTTTACCACCCTCCCCACCCAGTGCCACCCATATGAACATTTTATATGTAGCATACAGCCTCCATCACTTCAAAACCGCACACAAAAAATGTGAACTAGTATGTTGCATTACCCACATTTTCTATCTACTGCTGACACACTAGCCATGAAAGCCTCCAGACATGCTATTACTGAAGTTTAGAAGCCAGGTGACTAGGCATATTTTTTTCCCACTCAACAATTAAAATCATAATATTTTCTCACTCTATTAATCAATGATACTCTGTAAAATTCTACATTAATAAGGACCAAGGTCCTTAAAGAAAAGGACAATGTTTTCTACTTGTTTTATATGACTAAGGGTCTGAGTATAATACACTTGCTTAATAATTAGTGACTGGATGAATTAAATCTTTAGGCAACATCACCAAGAAATTCATTTTTAAATTAATAGCTATTTGCTTTATTCCCTTTGTTTTGCGCATTTTGCCTATCTTAATTTTAATTTTAGCGGTCTTCCATACTGCTCTATTTAGTCAAAGCAGAACTTCTGTTTAGAACTCAAAAATCTTTCAATGCACATTTCTCTTATTAAAGAGTTGATCTACTCTCACGTATCATCCACTTCTGTTATAAAGAAAAAAAATCAAATAAAACCCTACAAATTGCTGTAGCAAACTTAGTCACTTCTTTTGGCATGAATTACTGCTATGAAAAATTGCGAGAAAACCAGTGACGGCCAAAGATCATCCTCAGTCTTTGTCAATTTGGACAAATGCTACCTCTTTTAGGTAGTTTCTAGCAATAACTTACTCAAATCATTTAGAGATTCATGTGTGGTATGGCAGCTTTTGCACATAAATAGGTATCAGATTCACTATCTCATCAATAATCCCAATTAAAATTCCAGACTGAATCACATCAATACTTTAAAAAGCAAGATATATTCTTTAAAAAGAAGGAAAAAAAAAGCTCTTCTCACTTGACAGAAAAGTAAATTATAACAACAGTTACCTAAGTAATCACCTTTCCTCTATACTCCAGTGATTCTTAACACTGCCTGATAGTCAGAAAACCAGCAGCAGAGCATTAAAAGCCAAACAACAACATGCTCTATTGCTAAGATTCTAATTTAATTGGTTAGGACTGGGTCCCTCGTAGCAACCCTTCTAAAAGCACCCCAGGCGATTCTAATGTACAGTTAGGATGAAGAACCACTTCTGTGGTCCCTTTGCCGCAATTTAACATGGCACATTGCTGCACAAAAACATTCAAAGGGGTTAAAGAGCCTACTGATGAAATCCTTGGTGCCAACTCCTTGGCCTGGCACTCAAAGATCTCCACAATGTGGGTCCACATCCCCTACTTCAAACAAACTATCATAATCCCTTAAACACACCATTCACAATGCTAGTCCTTCACCTGCATTTATTTATTTATCTTGGTCATCTCCCATTTGGAATTTACCTCCCGCACTCTCCATTACTCAAGGTCTATTTCAAGATAAGTCTCCACAAAGTACACCATGATGTTCTCTGAAGTCCCTGAGATTCTCACTAGCGTGGAACTTAGCATTTGGCCAAATCACTATTACCTTGTACTATAGGATATTTTTGTACCTATTCCTTCTCTCCAGCCAGGATTGGAAGAGCACAAACAAGGTCACAAACAATTGTATACTTTAGGGCCTGCTCAAATATAAATGTTTGTTGTCGTTAATGATAATGAAAAACATTTAGGCACATGAAATCAAACTTGTTCATAATTAGTTCTTCTTTTCTCTTCAATTTACATGGCCAGCTTTCTATGATCCAAATATTCATAAAAACTACATTTTAAAAAAAGTTTCTCATGCTACAATTTAATAATCAATGTACCAGTCTATAGTTACTGAAAACTTTTATTCACCTTAAAAACTTGACACTCTTTTAAAAGACTTTAGTTTTCCTTTTTCCATATTATCATATATAATGCCTGAGAAAAGTAACATATTTTCAAATACTTCATACCTTTTCTCAGGTACACTGATTTTGTGGGGTGTTTTTCTTTTCTTAATTGTTGTTAGCTTAATATAGATCTTTAAAACCAGAAAATGCTGTTCTAATAGCAGTGCAAAATAACCCACGTGCCTAACTTATTCCTATTGTTTGGTGAGCCTGCTTCCCTTAGGACAAGAACAAATTTTAACTCACCCAGCTTTACCACATTCTACTACCTTAACAGTGAAACAAGGTTCAGATAAAAAATGTCTTGGATAAAATCACCTTTGACCCCTATGGTACATACCAGGACCTTTAACAAGAATAACACGTACATTTTACCTTTGTAACTCGTTGTTACCAGGCTAACATGATCACTATTGGTTCCTTCGCATGGAAAACACTTTTCTGGCTTCTCTTCCGAAGAAACTAAGGTCCTGGGCTAGTAGAGAAGCAGTAAACGGAACCGGGCTTTGAGAAACTCAACAGTTCCATTATCACTCTCGACTATTGGGTTGATGCCTGTACATATCCTACTCCACTACTCCACTATTCTCTCTAACCTATCATCCAAACTGGGTCTGAATCAAACTTAAGGAAAGCCCCATGATCTGGGACAAACAGTGTGTTTCCGCTTGGCACTTCCTCCAAAGCCTTCCCACCCCCACCCCGACCTCATACACCCCGCTTTCTGGCCCATTTCCTCCCGCCCCCAGCCCCCGCGCCTAGCATGGCCGGTTCTAGGGGCCCCAGAACTTCGAACCTCAGCCCTCTTCTTACCCAGGCCTGCACGCCTCATCCTGCCAGAGGAGGAGGGAAAAAGCAGGCGGGGGATGGGTAGGAAGGGACCAGGGATCACCCGGACCGCAACCTCAGTCCCAGAGCCCGGCGGAACACCAACTTCTTCTCCCAAAGTGCCACGGCATCAGTAGAGTCCAAACACCGCGCCGAATGATGGCGTCAGTCAGGCGCTTATTGGTGCCCCGCCAGGCTGCTCGAATGGTTTTCTGGGAAATGTAGTTTGCCGCGGAGCTCGGCGCGGACATTGTGTAAACCTGGTCCAGTAGCCTGGCGGGCTTCCAGAAGTAGGAGTGAGCGCGATCGGGTCTGTGATCGCAGGTCTCTACCGCTGCGCCCTTTGCACCCTGGACTTTGCTTTCATCTTGTCGTCCTCCAGGTTTAAACTGGACCTGCTGGACCTCGAGAGGATGATTAATTTATCTTTCCTGCTTCCGCCTCTTATTCCCTTGCACCTCTAGATTCAGTTCAGAGGGTTAGAGCAAACTTTGTCCAAGTTTCTCATCTTATAAATAAGCAATCTGAGACCCACCGGAGGGAAGGAGGCGAGTAACCGAATTGCGCCGGTCACCCAGTAGAGACAACCAAGTTCCTGGAAGTAGGACATCTGCTCGAATTAGAGCAGTCAAGGAAAAGAATGGGGTCTCTTCCGAGTATTTCAGAAGAGTTAGTTTCTTTTCAGTGGATTTGTTGCATTTGTAAAGAATCATGGCTTTTAATTGGAAGAGGGATCCAAGGACTCCTAAATTCCCTCCCACTTAAACCTTTTAACTTAACCCAAAGGCTGCTTGAGAAGTTGCATAAACCCAGCAATGTGCCAATTTAGGGGGTTAATAGTGTGTGTGTGGGCGGGGGAAGCTAGAATCAAGGAGTTAGTCTGAGAATTAATTTACTCTTATAGGATTGTCCCGAGGATTAAATGAAATTAATGCTGGGTTTTGAAAAAATCGGATACACAGTAGATGCTCAAAACCCACTGGGTGTCCACTGTTTTGTTGTTGCTGCTGTATGATAGTGGATGATCCATACTAAATGTTTTTTGAAAATGTAATCTCTGATCATTTAGTGGTTCCTCATTGTCGATTTTCCAATATGAACATTGACTATAATGGTAGCAGATAAGTCTCTGCCTTAAAGCTGTTTTTGTAAAATATCCACCAGAGCAATTTTAATAAGATTTATTAACCTGGGAAATAAATTTAATCCAATAGTATTTTGAGAAAATACAGTCAAATAGAAAAGAAATAAACTACCATTCTCTAAAAGCAGTGGAATTAAGTGAAGGTTACATCAGAGACAATTATTATTGCAAATAAACACCAAAGGTTCAATAAGAGAAATGATGCAAGGCTTCCCTTTTTGATTTACAATCTTGGCATTCCTTTCATTTGCTAGAATTTTATACATGCTTTATAATCAAAACATGTCAGAAAAATCATCTTAAGGAAGTTTTACTCATGAAATGTAAAAATTACGTTAGTTTTAAAAAATCTAATGTCATGTTGACCAATAGACCATTTAAAGTATATAAAACATAGTGATCTTTTGAACTACTTTTCATTCTGAAAATACATGGTGTGCACACATAAGAATAAAATATAGTAAAAAGGAAAAAAGTAAAATATATCTGAAGAATATAACTTCAGATGGTCCAAGCCAGTTCATACTGAATTTGTAATCTAAAAATCCAAATAGTTGTTTACTGCTATCATTACCAGTTTCAAATCAGGTTGAATCCTCCTTGTGTTGTATAGTTCTGTGGGTTTTGACAAATGCATAATGTCATGTATCCACCATTACAGTACCATACAGAATAGTTGCACTGCCCTAAAAATGCCTGTGCTCTCTACACCTATTGATCCCTCCCCCACTTCCCCGAACTGCTGGCAACCACTGATCTTTTAACTATCTCTATAATTTTGCTTTTTCCAGAATGTCATACAGTTGGAAAAAGAGAGTATGTATCTTTTACAGAGTGGCTTTTTTCACTTAACAATATGCATTTAAGGCTCCTCCTTGTCTTTGCATGGCTTGATGGCTCATTTCTTTTTATCACCAAATAATATACCATTATATGGCAGTACCACAGATTGTTTATCCATTTTTCTATTGTAGGACATCATGGTTACCTCCAAGTTTGGGCAATTATGAATAAAGCTGCTATATACATTTGTGTGCAGGTTTTCATGTAGACATATGTTTCTCCTTTAGGAGTGCAGCTACTGGATGGCATCATTAGACTATGTTTAGCTTTGTAAGAAACTGCCGGATTGTCTTTCAAAGTGGTGGTAACATTTTTCTTTTATTTTTAAAATTATAATCCCTCACTCTTCTTACTGAATGAAGGCCAATAAAGTTCTTGGAGATGAATAGCATTTAGAAATTTTTCTTTATTCTCATAGGAAAATCTTGTAGAAAACATCTCATCTTTGGTAATCTCTAGGAAATGAATAGGTAAGAGTGACTAAAGAGTAATATTAAGTACTCCATGTAGTAATCACAGAAGCAAGAACATGGCCAGGATATGTCTGAATCTTGGTGCAGCATTCGAAATTTTCATTCTCCTGTTCAGCTGCTTCCTGCCCATTTGTCCTGCCTTATCCTGACCAAATTTCAGGATCAACTCAAAGGAAAACTACACACCAAGCTCTAAAGACTGGCTAAATAAGCATTTTCAACCATGAAACAGATTCAGTATCTCAGGCATCATGTTTGAACTGTAAGAAAATATAAAGTAAAATCAGATAGCTTGTTTTTTACAAACACACTGTGGAACAAAAGTTAATTTGTTAGTTGTCTGGCACTCAAAACACATCTTCCCTTGCACACAGCCAACTCAGGAATCATCGCTATTGTGGTGCCTATGTTGGCCAATAAAAGTCTATATAGCCATAGTAGAGCAGAAATATGATATATTAACAGTGAAAACCAAGAGAAAAAGAGTAATGCTATAATTTTCATCATGAAACAAGACAATACCATTAAGAGGAAATAGAATTTAAAACATTTTTTTTTGTTCTTCTTCCTTCAGAAATAATCAATTTGTACAGTTTTATTTAAAGTTTCTTCAGAATGTAAAGAAGACTTTCAAGGAGATTGCAAAGAGCCTCCAATTTGATCTTTTCCATAATTCAAGGATATTACTAGTACTAATACTTCTCAACCTCGATTAGTAAAAATGAAGCACACAATTCTAGTCCCAAATTCTTTGCAGGACCCAATGCAAAATGAAGATGCAGTGCCCTTCTTCAAAAAGCAGGAAAAAAACGTGCTTACTTTTAGCAGTACTAAGGTACTGAATATAAAGTTTTTTTCTTTCTTCTGTGATATCTCTCTCAAATTGTCATGGTGTTTTAAATTTATTTAATGTCCTTCTAAATAAAATTAGTTATTTAATATCATGAATTTTTCCCTACATCTTTATATTGTACAATGCCAGTCTAAATGCAAGTGTGAGAGCATTTAACTTGTATGTGAAATCACTGAAATTAGATAATTCATATTTCATAGATCATATGTACTTATGTATTTTTTTCTTATCAGAACAGTTGAAATGACATGCAATCATAACAGCTGTTTTTTGCTTCACTTCTTGATATACACTTATTCTACCACCATTCTCTACCTTCTGCTTACTGAAGAGTTAGGAGGAAATGAAATGAAAAGGAGCTCTGGGCCGCCCTGCCTTTCTCTTTCCTTCTGTGTTATCATTTTCAGCATAACTGGCTGTTAAGGATTGAGTCATGTTCCCAACAACGTATGTTCAGGTCCCAACCCCAGGTCCTGTGAGTGTAGACCCATTGTAAATAGTTTCTCTTGAAGACATTGCTTCAGTTAATGCATGGCCTAACTGAATCAGGTTGGTCTTTAATCCAGATTACTGGTGTCTTTTATAAATAGAATGAAATTTAAACAGAGAGAAGCCACAGGGAGCATCCAGAAACTGGAAGACAATGGGACCCTAAAGAGAAAGGAGATGACACCACCATGTGCATTTCCACATGACAGAAAAGCCAAGGACCAATGATTGCTGACAGCCAGCCCCCAAACACCACAGTCTTTTGGAAGAAAGAGTTGCCTTGCTGGCACCTCGTTTTTGGATGTCTCTCAGGTTCAAACACCATAAGCCAAAAAATTCCCATTGTTTAAACCAACCCATTGTATGCATTTGTTTTAACAGCTGGGAAACTAAAACACCAGCTGAAACATGGAAAGAAGATGAGTAAAGAACATGATAGGGTTCCTTGGTCATTATCTTTCTGTGGAAGCAATTTCTAGTTTAAACAGAAAGCATGCAATCCCAGGGCTGTCAGGGTCTCCATTTAGTTGAAGACTAACGCAATTCCCTTTTACTGACTTTGAGTCTCAAAATCTCACTCAACTCCACTAAACTAATGGGTCCACTGGAATTCTGTGCTCATAGGGAATCATGAACACTATATGTGAATGAGACAGCAAGGAACAGTGAACATGCAGATTGCACGTATCCCCTCTGCTCATGTGCATGCTTCATTGTCCCATCAGTCTTCACTTATGAAGCACAAGTTCAAAGATAAAATTAAGAATTTCAAGACAGCGACCACAGAGCATTAAATCAAGTGTGGAGCCCCTCTGAGCACTGGGCCCTGTGCAATGGCACAGGCTTTGCAACCATGATGTTTGCCCTGGTCTTCAGATAGAAAGTATCCAAGGTAATGAGACCATAATTGGCAAAGAAACAGGAAGAGAGTGAGTGAATATATCTACATCTATATATCTATGTCTGTATTATCTATGTCTATCTATATCTACCTATCTCCAGAGAGAGATTCCTCAAAGTGAAATGTTTTAACTGAATAGTGAAATTCACAGGGAAGTTAGAAATAGATTATATATGTGATGTCCAAGGGAAAAGAAAGAAGAAGGATGGTTGTAAGTTGTGCAGTTTCTGCCAAACCAAATACCAAGTTGGTTTCTGTCTGAAGTTATTGCTTAATGAACTACAGATGAGTGAAGTTTGAGGGACTTTGGATGCACAGGCAGTAGAATATATATATATATCCCTATGATGGGCACCCAGCAAACCTGAGGGTGTGAGGGTGAGGGATGAGTCTTTTTCTTACGTTTCACTCCAAGATAATTCACTCTCCCAGCAATTTTGATGTGTCATGAGGACCTCATCCTGGGACATGATCCCATTTTAATGTCAGAACTTGTCAATTGCTGTGATTGTTGCTGAATATCTAGACCCACAGTGTGGTGCTGTAAAGTTAAGTTTCAAAACAAGCACTTTGAATAGGCTGCCCTTTTAATATTCCAATTTGAGACATCATTGACATTTCTAAAATTTTAGATTAAAGAGAATAGGTTTAATTTCTATTGCTGAGAAAATATTGTTGTTGTATGTTTTAATAGACTCTGCATTTCATATCATTCAAGACTATTTTAGTCATGTTGATAGGCATTGTATTTAATAATATTTATTATTTAAAAGGTATATTGAATTGCTATATTGAAACATTCAAAGTAAAAGATGAAAAATGAAGTGTACAACTTAGTTTTATTTATACAGTATCTGTTAGACATTGACAGACATGTTATTTTATTACTCTACTTAATTACTTGTTTTTCCCAGTGGTGGAGAGTAGTTAAGGCTATATGAAAGACAAAAGTTTTCAATAAATTGTTCAGGGATTGCTATCTGCTGTTAGTTTTTATGTAGTAGAAATTCACCTAAATTTTCTGTTTTACTGACCCTTGATTACTAGAATAGGGCCAAGATTGGGTCACAGAAGTACTCAGGTGGTCTCATGAATATACTGAGTTTGCCTTAGTTTATTGACATGGAAGAGCTCTAGTTAGAGCCCAAAAAATCTGTTTTTGTCACCTTACCTGCTATTAAGTATAATCCCACGGTGTGCTGGGTTGGTCCCATTTTTATATCTTTGCTATTCAGTTCTCTTTATTCTTACAGATTAAATCTATTTCAGAACAACAGATAGTACAAAAATGATAAAATCATTGTAACAAAAATCATTGTTATTTGACTGCCCACCTTCCAGGAGAATCAAGTCTGGTATTTCCTTTAAAACTTATTCTTACTTCAGTAATATTTCTCTATAACTGATTTGTTTTGACTCCATCTTCTTGATTTACTTTTTGGTACAACTACTTCAGCACTTACCAACTTGGTAAATTATATATGGCCATTTGATTAATGCAAAGGTGGCACTAGAGAAAGGATGATCTTTTCAATAAATGGTAATGGTTCAATTTTATATTTTGTATAAAAAAATAGTAATGACCTTGTTGGTGATTGAATCATGACCCTCACAAAAGACATGTTCATGTCTTAATCATATTTCCTTGGGAGTGAACAGATTTGTAAATAG